>JASANH010000596.1:0-37782 GCA_030248295.1 Mesodorylaimus sp. YZB2_4
GGGTTACCTTGATAAACCCCGCTTTGGTTTAGATAATAATAGTAATCTGGATTCGCCACACCAAGGCTTTCTATAAGTTTTTCCAATATCACAACCTACTGACCCAATGACAGTCGATCACGGCCTACCTTTCATTTCCTTCGTCGCACCAGCACAAAGTTGATAAAAAATATGAAAGTTCCTTTCTTCCGGATTTTGGCTAACGACGCGCGATTTCTCCAAAAGAAAATTCGATACTTGGCCACCAACTGGCTCACCACCTCGACTGAACAAAATTTCAACATATTTTCCCTGCAAGAAGTTTTTAGTCAATGAAACGAGGACGCCCAAACTCCGGACTCCACACTTACGAATCGACTCGAATTATTGTTACGAACAGTTTTGGCATTCCCGAAAGCTTCCAACAACGGATTGGTTTCCAAAATAATATCCTTGACCCGTTTCACACGTTGACCACCGCCCGAGATGCGTGCCACGTAATGCATGATATATTTGGCCGATACCGTTTTGCCCGCTCCACTTTCGCCACTAATAATCACGCATTGATTTTCATTATCGATCAACATGTTCCTGTACATATCGTCGGCCAAGGCGTAGATATGAGGCGGGTTTTCATATTGAGCCTAAAACAGCGATTTCTAGCGTGGGCCTAAGTCCGTATCAAGACGATTTTTTCCTTGTGTACGTGCGAGACGACTATGCGAGTCTGCTGGAGTCGGTGTTCAAAACGGAGTTCCTTACCGCTTTGTCGAAACGATACAAGGATAAAACGGGTCGCGAGTTGGTATTGCAATTCAAGGATACTCCACTAAGATCTCCACTAGAAGATCTCCACTAACTATCCTCACTTCCGAAACTGGACCGATTCTAGAAATGTTTTCGAATAGGTCAAGCAGTACACGAGCCGCCATTATTCTATTAAGTTCATCATGCAGGATAGTACATGCAACATCAACCTTCTCGGCCACCAATGCCGTCGCAACTTTTATCAAAACCGAACAATGAACATTGACTAATGCACGCCCCCTATGCAGAGTAGAAAAGCTGGACGACGCACGTGAAATAGTGATAACGCACAACTTGCAGCCTATCTATCACGTCATCGAGCCATCGTCACGAAATGGAAATAAGAACTTAAGTCAGTTACCTATTTCATCCCATATAACATATACTATATTCGCCTCACCAGTTTCCAGCATGCAAACGAAAACCTCGAATCGATATGTCAATAGCCGCGGCAATGAAAAACAAACAAACGCGATCGATTTATTCACAAAATCGAACAAAAGCAAGGATTCAGTTTCTAAAGTGAAAATAGGTAGGGTAAAGAAGGGGCCGAACTTAGTTTTGAACAAACAACGTAAAATTTGAATGAAAACTACAGTAGTTGGAATTTCTGCAAAACAGAAACTAGCAAACACGAAGTGAATCAGCACAGAATGTGATCGATCCGAATTTTTCAGTTATTTGTCTCCGCCAGTCATGATGAATGATGCGTCACGAAACGAAGGCGGAGCCGGAAGAAGCGATGACCGTCATTCGCACACAACGGGCAATAGGGGCTGCTTATAACAAAATTAGAAAGTTTGTATTTTCAAATACGTCAGGTATGTATTTATGGACGAGCTGCCCAAGCAGTACAGGGCGGTAGTTAGTGCGATGCGGCATGCAGGATAGCACGCACGTGGTGCAGTTGGTGCAGTTTAGGGTCAGGGTACTTTGCACAGCTTCACACACGGATGTGTTGGGCACTGCGGCGATCATTCAATGTCGCGCTGTATGGCAGTTTGTGTGGCCGATCTCGCCAGAGAATTCAGAGTGTCCGGATTGTACACTAGATGTATTATGCAAACTGAGACACTGAGACGCACTACTGCAGGGTAGACCAGGAATCGACGAGATTGACCGACTCCTGATCGAATCGTCATGAACTGATCACGAGCGCAAAGTTCTTTAAAGCCATCAACAGCCGCGATTGCCATGCGATGGCGGCTGGCATCGCATGGCAATCGCGACTGCTTGTTTGTGTGCCACTCGCATCGCAAGTCGGGCCTGAAAATACAAGACGCAAGAAGTCAGTCTGCTGAGTAAACCAAGCTTACCCCTGGTCTGGTCCGTCGCTCGTTGTATTCGATTACCGCTTCGTCGGTTCTTCTTTCTTGTGTGACGTTGGCCTGATCGGGAGACCAGTTTCCAGCTGCACCACGGGGAGGTCGTCACATCGCAGCCATTCCGATACACAGACCCATCTGGCGTTGGTCAAGACCAACATTCGTGGGCGACTGCAACGAGACCAGCCGGCGTAGGCAACAAGACCCACATTCGCTGGCAACTGGCTCACTGGCGATGGCAACAGACTGACGGGCGTGGGAAACGAGACCTAAGCCTAAGCCCAAGCCTAAGCCCAAGCCTAAGCCTAAGCCTAAGCCTGAGCCTGGACCTAAGCCTAAGCCTAAGCCTAAGCCTAACCAGGAATCGACGAGATCGACCGACTCCTGATCAAATCGTCATGAACTGATCACGAGCGCAAAGTTCTGTAAAGTGATCAACAGCCGCGATTGCCATGCGATGGTTTTTCGCTCGCAAGGGGTAGGCACTACAGACCCTGTGCGTAACACGCTTCTCAAGGCATGGAATCGCTTTCTCATCGCCCCCCTTGACCCACTCTTCTCCTAGGAACAACACACACTGTACACGGCTATGATCAATACAAGCAATGACACGCCATATACAGGCTGTCACGATCGAGATCACTGGATGTCACATCGACGATCGTCCAAGAACCCAATGGTCGATGGCAGAGTTGGAGCCCGATTTATCGTTTGGTTCGGCCATGTACGCACATTCGGTCTAGTCAGTATTCGCTGCTTGACTGTCAGGCTGATCGTGGCACACCAACAAGTGGGGACTCGAGCTTTGATTTCTTAAATGCAAGCTCGATTAGAAGCTCGATTAGAAGCTCGAAGGGAGTGGAAAAGACCAAACTCACCTCGCCGAGTCCTTCATTGTCGACCAACGAGACCATCTTCTCCGGGCTCATCATTTAGCCATGTGCCACTCGCATCGCAAGTCGGGCCTGAAAATAAAAGACGCTAGAAGTCAGTCTGCTGAGTAAACCAAGCTTACCCCCGGTCTCGTCCGTCGCTCGTTGTATTCGATTACCGCTTCGTCGGTTCTTCTTTCTTGTGTGACGTTGGCCTGATCGGGAGACCAGTTTCCAGCTGCACCACGGGGAGGTCGTCACATCGCAGCCATTCCGATACACAGACCCATCTGGCGTTGGTCAAGACCAACATTCGTGGGCGACTGCAACGAGACCAGCCGGCGTAGGCAACAAGACCCACATTCGCTGGCAACTGGCTCACTGGCGATGGCAACGGACTGACAGGCGTGGGCAACAAGACCCACATTTGTGCCGCCAAGACCATCATTCGTGAACGAGCAGTCAATCGGAATGACGAGGCACGGCCAGCAGCGCGCTTATATGTATCGGCCGCGAGACAGTGTGAAGTGCCAACAGTGCAGTGGACCAACGAGGGCAATCTAAAGTGGCGAGAATGCTGTAGAAAAATATGACGGTGTCCAGCGACTGGTCTATCAACCAAGGGGGTCTGATTTTGAGGTGTTCATAGATGGGAGGACGCATTCGAGGGCGACTCTCGCTAGGGGACACCGTCGGCGGCCGATTGGTTGGTGGGTGGGTGGAAATGGTGGTCAGTGATCGGCCGATCCGGAGAAGGGTTGTAGTGAATCCGGGGTATAACATGGCCTATACTTCTCCCTCGAGTGGGCAGAAGCGTTTGGTGAAGTGGTAAGACATGAACATGAAGGTGGAGGGACACACAATTTTAAAAGAAATGACTTCCATTGCCGGGGTCGATCAGTCGCTGGTGACTACGCACCTGGCATGGCATGAGAGACGGCCACCCGCTTGGCTAGGCGCTATGGGCAGGTATTGCAGTTCAGGTTAAGCTGCGGTTAGCGGCAGTCTTATTCTCACGCTGGACGCTCATTCTGGAATGGCGTGAATTCCTGTTTTCTAAGTAATTATCATAGTTCTTATATTCTTGTGTAGTTCGTATGTGCATATATATATACATTGTGTGCTGCGCCCATGAGTGCATTTTAGCGATGCTTGGCGACAGTAAAATGACATGACATGGCGACATTCGTTTGCCATTTAGCTACGAGAGGTTGCTTTTTCGTGTTTGACCGACCTTGACTTTGGCAGGTACCTAATCTTTCACACTCTTTCTTATACCTCCATTTCATTTACCTTATTGCGTTCTGAGTCTTGGAGAAACTGGAGGTGGCGAGCGGATGGCCTTATAAGGCCTATCACTAACGGCTGGTCAATATGCTCTCGGAGAAAGGTTTGTAGGTCCACCATAAACTGACTATAAAATTCCAACTTGCGCGTTTTTTTACAATACCTTGACTGACATGGGGAACGCCAGTGTGTCTGGGAATAATCTTCACGCACGAGTGTCCCCCTCCACCCGCTCTGTTCATGTTTCACGACTGGGTAGTCCGGTGGGCGAAGCGCCCTATTTAGGCTACTAAGCAGCGACCTTTGGGAGGAAAGCACCCCCCGGCAAGTGATCTGAAGGTCTGCCTGGCTAGCGTAGGAGAGAATGCGTCGGTGGGACAAAACTCCGACTCGAGCAAGCAAGTCTCGCGACTATACCTGCCATAGAAACATCAACCAGAGGGCTTGACGTCTCCCAGCCAGGAGAGACCAATTATCCTCTCCCTCTCGCCATGACCCGGTATGCAGCTTTTACACGAGCCTAGTCAATTTGGCTCAAGTAATTTGTACGAACAATGTGCTTCACATTTTCGAATTCTCCGGGGTTCAGACGATAACAAAAACCAGCACTTTTACTCGTATTGCGCGAACTGGTAGTCGTGCGTAGCTTTTGGTAACACAATCGAAAACATAGTACAATGTAACATACTCGTATCTGCACTGCAAGCTTCCTTTTACAACCTTTAAAATAAATCTACGCCATAAACCACTGCATCAGGGCGATTACAGTAATCCACCCACACAGTAATTAAGACACTACTTGCCTTGGTCAGTCACAAATCACAGTAAATTACTGTCACCCAGACCAGATAGAAGTGACATGTTTGCATACTGTAACACAGAAACATCACAATACCGGACCGCAGTGAATCAAACAAATAATAACACAGTTCCTTAGATAATACACTACAGTAGGATAGCTCAGATCAACGTATAAAACTTTTTTCCTCCCCTCTTACCAGGCATAGCAGGGAAGTGGACAGGGAGTACCTAATTCTGGTTCCGCTTGCAACTTTACTGACGTCACCACCTGGTGCAACTCAAAAATAATTAGCTGAAAATCAAAAAGAGGTCAATTTATCCTTGCCTTTTCTGCATTCATGCAGCCTTACCTCATTCTTGACTCCCTTCTTCAACCATGGTCCAGGCAAGTACAACGTTTGTTGCGGCCCAACGTCCCAGTATCGGCCAAGGTTTACTCCATTCGCATATACCACGCCTTTGCCCCAGCCCTGAACGAACACCAAACATTATGCCCACTCCAATAATAACCACGCCCTTACCTTGGTCGACACAAAAGTGTCATCCGGATGCGCCAGCTCGGAATCCTTTACATCAAATTCGGCCCGGAAGAACGCCGGTTGAGCGAGGGAGGTCGCTGCATCCACACTCTTCCACAATGACTTGGCCGTAGCTGATAGAACAAATTTTTGCAATTCCGACGGCGTCCTGAATCGGATACTGTATAATTTCCAATTCTCCAATGCCCCTTCCGACGACACGGTTCCATTGAATCCCTTGTACATGCCGTCCAGTTTGTGCGGTGCCCTTACGAAATTGGCTCGACCCATATTGTCCACCGAATTCATTCAATGGTGCATCGTAGTCGTAGCTGGTGATCGTCGGAAGGTACATGGCGTACTGCGTGGTGTCAGAAGACCAAACGTTACTCGGACGGTTCCACAGGCGACTTATCATCTGAACACAAACTAAGTCAGTTAGCAGACTGCAAGCAAAGACGATTAGTTGTTCAAGCACCCCAAACCAAGACATGTTAGCAAGCGTAATCAAGGTTTCAGCGAGCTGTATACTCAAAACTTCCCGCCAAATTTAAATACTTGCCCAAACTTTTTACGTCAAGACAGCGAAACCTTCATGCTCACACGCCAGCAGGGTCTTCAATGGGACACAGCAAGACGTACATGCACCTGAAACTGGAATCACATGCCCGCAGAAGTTGGACTTACCCCAGATTTCTTGTGTTCACCCGGGAACATGATATTCGCTCCATTTATGAACCCAAAATTCGTCCCTCCATGGAACATGTACAAGTTAATCGAAGCGCCTCGTTTAAACGCTGGTTCCCATCGTCAAACCATGTCCATCGCCGGCGTGGTATGATCTTTCTCAAACCAATGATCGAACCAGCCTGGCCAAAACTCGCCCGACATCAACGGACTGCCTGGTTGGAACTTCTCCAGTGCATCCAGTGCAGAGTCGGTTTTATCCTAAAATTTACCTAATTGCATTAAAAGGATGCACTAAAAATCAAAAAACACTTACGTTAAAGTTGACAGCAGCGTATACTCCAGGCGTGTAGCCGCGTTCGAAAGCCTAAGCCTAAGCCTAAGCCTAAGCCTGAGCCTAAGCCTGAGCCTAAGCCTAAGCCTAAGCCTAAGCCTAAGCCTAAGCCTAAGTTTGAGCCTAAGCCTAAGCCTGAGCCTAAGCCTGAGCCTAAGCCCTAAGGCTAAGCCCTAAGCCTAAGCCTAAGCCTAAGCCTAAGCCTAAGCCTAAGCCTGAGCCTAAGCCCAAGCCTACGCCCAAGCCTAAGCCTTTAAGCGTAAGCCTAAGCCCAAGCCTGAGCCCTAAGCCTAAGCCTAAGCCTAAGCCTAAGCCTAAGCCTAAGCCTAGGCCTAAGCATAAGCCTAAACCTAAGCCTAAGCCTAAGCCTGAGCCTAAGCCTAAGCTGAAGCCTAAGCCTAACCCTAAGCCTAAGCCTAAGCCTAAGCCTAAGCCTAAGCCTAAGCCTAAGCCTGAGCCTAAGCCTAAGCCTGAGCCTAAGCCTAAGCCTAAGCCTAAGCCTAAGCCTAAGCCTAAGCCTAAGCCTAAGCCTGAGCCTAAGCCTAAGCCTGAGCCTAAGCCTAAGCCTAAGCCTAAGCCTAAGCCTAAGCCTAAGCCTAAGCCTAAGCCTGAGCCTAAGCCTAAGCCTAAGCCTAAGCCTAAGCCTTCAACCGTAAGCCTAAGCCCAAGCCCGAGCCATAAGCCTAAGCTTGAGCCTAAGCCTAAGCCTAAGCCTAAGCCTAAGCCCAAGCCTGAGCCTAAGCCTACGCCCAAGCCTAAGCCTTTAAGCGTGAGCCTAAGCCCAAGCCTGAGCCCTAAGCCTAAGCTTGAGCCAAAGACTAAGCCTAAGCCTAAGCCTGAGCCTAAGCCTAAGCCTACGCCCTAAGCCTGAGCCCAAGCCTAATCCTAAGCCTGAGCCTAAGCCTAAGCCTAAGCCTAAGCCTTTAAGCGTAAGCCTAAGCCCAAGCCTGAGCCCTAAGCCTAAGCTTGAGCCTAAGCCTAAGCCTAAGCCTAAGCCTGAGCCTAAGCCTAAGCCTAAGCCTACGCCCAAGCCTAAGCCTTTAAGCGTAAGCCTAAGCCCAAGCCTGAGCCCTAAGCCTAAGCTTGAGCCAAAGACTAAGCCTAAGCCTAAGCCTGAGCCTAAGCCTAAGCCTAAGCATGAGCCTGAGCCTGAGCCTGAGCCTAAGCCTGAGCCTAAGCCTAAGCCTAAGCCTAAGCCTAAGCCCTAAGCCTAAGCCTAAGCCTAAGCCTAAGCCTAAGCCTAAGCCTAAGCCTAAGCCTAAGCCTAAGCCTAAGCCTAAGCCTAAGCCTCCAAGTCTAAGCCCAACATCAAGCCCCGAGCCTAATCCTAAGCCTAAGCCTAAGCCTAAGCCTAAGCCTAAGCCTAAGCCTAAGCCTAGGCCTAAGCATAAGCCTAAACCCAAGCCTAAGCCTAAGCCTGAGCCTAAGCCTAAGCCTAAGCCTAAGCCTAAGCCTAAGCCTAAGCCCCAGCCTAAGCCTGAGCCCAAGCCTCCAAGTCTAAGCCCAACCCTGAGCCCTAAGCCTAAGCCTAAGCCCTAAGCCTAAGCCCTGAGCCTACGCCCAAGCCTAAGCCTAGGCCTAAGCCTAAGCCTAAGCCTAAGCCTAAGCCTGAGCCTAAGCCTAAGCCTGAGCCTAAGCCTAAGCCTAAGCCTAAGCCTAAGCCTAGGCCTAAGCCTAAGCCTAAGCCTAAGCCTAAGCCTAAGCCTAAGCCTAAGCCTAAGCCTAAGCCCAAAGCCTGAGCCCTAAGCCTAAGCCTAAGCCTAAGCCTAAGCCTAAGCCTAAGCCTGAGCCTAAGCCTGAGCCTAAGCCTAAGCCTCCGGGCCTGAGCCTCAAGCCTAAGCCCCTTGGGAGCCTAACCCCTAAGCCTAAGCCTAAGCCAAAGCCCAAGCCTAAGCCTAAGCCTAAGCCTAAGCCTAAGCCTAAGCCTAAGCCTAAGCCTAAGCCTAAGCCTGAGCCTTAGCCTAAGCCTGGGCCAAAGCCTAAGCCTAACGCGCCCCCTAAGCCTAAGCCTAAGCCCTAAGCCTAAGCCTAAGCCTAAGCCTAAGCCTAAGCCTAAGCCTAAGCCTAAGCCCCAACCCCTAAGCCTAAGCCTAAGCCTAAGCCTGAGCCCAAGCCTAAGCCTAAGCCTAAGCCTAAGCCTAAGCCAAGCCTAAGCCCAAGCCTAAGCCTAAGCCTAAGCCTAAGCCTAAGCCTAAGCCTAAGCCTAAGCCTAAGCCTAAGCCCAAGCCTAAGCCTAAGCCTAAGCCTAAGCCTAAGCCTAAGCCTAAGCCTAAGCCTAAGCCTAAGCCTAAGCCTAAGCCTAAGCCTAAGCCTAAGCCTAAGCCTAAGCCTAAGCCTAAGCCTAAGCTTAAGCCTAAGCCTAAGCCTAAGCCTAACCCTAACCCTAAGCCTAAGCCTAAGCCTAAGCCTAAGCCTAAGCCTAAGCCTAAGCCTAAGCCTAAGCCTAAGCCTAAGCCTAAGCCTAAGCCTAAGCCTAAGCCTAAGCCTAAGCCTAAGCCTAAGCCTAAGCCCAAGCCTGAGCCCTAAGCCTAAGCCTAAGCCTAAGCCTAAGCCTAAGCCTAAGCCTAAGCCTAAGCCTAAGCCTAAGCCTAAGCCTAAGCCTAAGCCTAAGCCTAAGCCTAAGCCTAAGCCTAAGCCTAAGCCCTAAGCCTAAGCCTAAGCCCAAGACTAAGCCTAAGCCTAAGCCCAAGCCTAAGCCTGAGCCCAAGCCCTAAGCCTAAGCCTAAGCCTAAGCCTAAGCCTAAGCCTAAGCCTAAGCCTAAGCTCAAGCCTATTCCTTGGCCTAAGCCTAAGCCTAAGCCTAAGCCCCTAAGCCTAAGCCTAAGCCTAGGCCTAAGCCTGAGCCTTAGCCTAAGCCTAAGCCTAAGCCTAAGCCTAAGCCTAAGCCTAAGCCTTAGCCTCAGTCTGAGCTAACTTAGGGCTAGGCCTAGGCTCAGGCCTAAGCTACTCGGCCTAAGCCCAGGCTTAAGTGTAGGCTTAGGCTTAGTCTTGGGCTTAGGCATTAGGCTTAGGGCTTAAGCTAGGCTCAGACTTAGGCTTCAGGCTTAGGCTTGGGCTTAGGCTTGGGCTCAGAGTTGGGCCTAGGCTTAGGGCTTAGGCTTAGGCTTAGGCTTAGGCTTAGGCTTAAGGCTTAGGCTTAGGGCTCAGGCTCGGGCTTAGGCTTAGGCTTAGGCTTGGGCTTCGGGCTTAGTCTTAGGCTCAGGCTCAGGCTTAGGGCTTAGGCTTGGGCTTAGGCTTACGCTTGAAGGCTAAGGCTTAGGCGTGGGCTCAGGCTTAGGCTTAGGGCTTAGGCTTAAGCTTAAGGCTTAGGGCTTAGGCTTTAGGCTTAGGCTTAGGCTTAGGGCTTAGGCTTAGGCTTAGGCTTAGGCTCAGGCACAGGCTCTAGGCTTAGGCTGCTTGGACAGCTTTAACTCCCTTGAGGCTTAGGCTTAGGCTTAGGCCCAGGCTTAGGCTTGGGCTTAGGCTTAGGGCTTAGAGGCTTAGGCTTAGGCTTAGGCTGAGGCTTAGGCTTAGGCTTAGGCTTAGGCTTAGGCTTAGGCTTAGGCTTAGGCTTAAGGCTCAGGCTTAGGCTTAGGCTTGGGCCTAGGCTCAGGCTTAGGCTTGGGCTTAGGCTTAGGCTTAGGCTTAGGCTTAGGCTTAGGCTTAGGCTTAGGCTTAGGCTCAGGCTTAGGCTAAGGCTTCGAGGCTTAGGCTTAGGGGGCCTAGGCTTCAGGCTTAGGCTTTGGCTTAGGCTTAGGCTTAGGCTTAGGCTTAGGCTTAGGCTAAGGCTTAGGCTTAGGCTTAGGCTTAGGCTTAGGCTTGAGGCTTAGGCTTGGGCTTGAGGCTTAGGCTTGGGCTTAGGCTTAGGCTTAGGCTTAGGCCTTAGGCTTAGCCCAGGCTTAGGCTTAGGCTTAGGCTTAGGCTTAGGCTTAGGCTTAGGCTTAGGCTTAGGCTTAGGCTTAGGCTCAGGCTTAGGCTCAGGCTAAGGCTCAGGGGCTTAGGCTCAGGCTTAGGCTTAGGCTTAGGCTTAGGCTTAGGGCTTAGGCTTAGGCTTAGGGCTCAGGCTTAGGCTTAGGCTTAGGCTTAGGCTTAGGCTTAGGCTTAGGCTCAGGCTTAGGCTTAGGCTCAGGCTTAGGCTTAGGCTTAGGTTTAGGCCTAAGCGCTCTAGCCTAGGCTTCAGCCCAAGGCTGAAGCCTAGGCTTAGGCCTAGGCTGAAAGGCCCTTGGGCTTAGGCCTTAGGCTTAGGCTTAGGCTTAGGCTTAGGCTTAGGCTTAGGCTTAGGCCTTAGGCTTAGGCTTAGGCTTCACGGGCTTAGGGCTTAGGCTTTGGCTTAGGCTTAAGGCTTAGGCTTAGGCTTAGGCGTGGGCTCAGGCTTAGGCTTGGGCTCAGGCTTAGGCTTGGGCTTAGGCTTAGGCTTAGGCTCAGGCTTAGGCTTAGGCTTAGGCTTAGGCTTAGGCTTAGGCTCAGGGCTAAGGCTTAGGGATTAGGCTTAGGCTCACGCTTAAGGCTTAGGCTTAGGCTTAGGCTTGGGCTTAGGCTTAGGCTTAGACTTAGGCTTAGGCTTGGGCACAGGCTGAGGCTTCGGCTTCGGCTTAGGCTTAGGCTCAGGCTTAGGCTAAGGCTTAGGCTTAGGCTTAGGCTTGGGCTTAGGCTTAGGCTTAGGCTTAGGCTTGTGCTTAGGCTTAGGCTTAGGCTTAGGCTTAGGCTTAGGCTTAGTCTTAGGGTCAAGCTTAGGCTCAGGGCTCAGGCTTGGGCTTAGTCTTACGCTTAAAGGCTTAGGCTTCGGCTTAGGCTTAGGCTTAGGCTTAGGCTCAGGCTTAGGCTTAGGCCCAGGCTTAGGCTTAGGCTTAGGCTTGGGCTTAGGCTTAGGCTTAGGCTTAGGCTTAGGCTTAGGCTTAGGCTTATGGTTAGGCTTAGGCTTAGGCTTAGGCTTAGGCTCGAGGCTTAGGCTTAGGCTTAGGCTTAGGCTTAGGCTTAGTCTTGCTTAGGCTTTGGCTTAGGCTCCTTAGGGCTCAGGCTTGGGCTTACCCCAAAACGAGCGCGGGCTTACGCTTAGGCTCAGGCTTAGGCTTAGCCTTAGGCTTAGGCTTAGGCGGGCTTAGGCTCAGGCTTAGGCTTAAGGCTCAGGCTTAGGCTTAGGCTTAGGCCAGTTGGGCTTAGGCTTAAGGCTTGAGGCTTAGGCTTAGGCTTAGGCTTAGGCTCAGGCTTAGGCTTAGGCTCTAGGCTTAGGCTTAGGCTTAGGCTTAGGCTTAGGCTTAGGCTCAGGCTTAGGCTTAGGCTTAGGCTTAGGCTTAGGCTTAGGCTTAGGCTTAGGCTTAGGCTTAGGCTTAGGCTCAGGCTTAGGCTTAGGCTTAGGCTTAGGCTTAGGCTTAGGCTTAGGCTTAGGCTTAGGCTTAGGCTTAGGCTTAGGCTTAGGCTTAGGCTTAGGCTTAGGCTTAGGCTTAGGCTTAGGCTTAGGCTTAGGCTTAGGGCTTAGGGCTTAGGCATTCCATTGGCTAGAACGCTTAGAATCAGGCTTAGGCTTAAACTTAGGTTTAGCTTAGGCTTAGAGCCCAATCTGATAAATTTTGATTCAAATCGATTTATTTCTTTTTATTTCGATCTGCATCGATTTATTTCGATTTAAATCGATCTATTTCGATTCACATCGATTTACATCGATTTATATCGATTCAATGTAAATAGCCTAAGCCTAAGCCTAAGCCTAAGCTGAAGCCTAAGCCTAAGCTTAACCGATATAAATCGATATTTGAATTTATCTATTTGGATCGATATATATCGATTAAAATCGATCAAAATCGATTTACATCGATTTATATCGATTTATATCAATTCAAATAGATAAATTCAAATATCGATTTATATCAGTTAAACTTGTGCTTAGGCTTCAGCTTAGGCTTAGGCTTAGGCTCAGGCTTAGGCTTAGGCTAAGGCTTAGGCTTAGGCTTAGGCTTAGGCTAAGGCTTAGGCTCAGGCTTATGCAGAGGCTTAGGCTCAGGCTTAGGCTCAGGCTTAGGCTCGGGCTTAGGCTTAGGCTTAGGCTTAGGCTTAGGCTTAAACTTAGGCTCAGGCCTAGGCTTCGGGCTTAGGGTAAGGCTTAGGCTTAGGCTTAGGCTTAGGCTTAGGCTTAGGCTTTCGAACGCGGCTACACGCCTGGAGTATACGCTGCTGTCAACTTTAACGTAAGTGTTTTTCGATTTTTAGTGCATCCTTTTAATGCAATTAGGTAAATTTTAGGATAAAACCGACTCTGCAATGCACTGGAGAAGTTCCAACCAGGCAGTCCGTTGATGTCGGGCGAGTTTTGGCCGGGCTGGTTCGATCATTGGTTTGAGAAAGATCATACCACGCCGGCGATGGACATGGTTTGACGATTGGAACCAGCGTTTAAACGAGGCGCTTCGATTAACTTGTACATGTTCCATGGAGGGACGAATTTTGGGTTCATAAATGGAGCGAATATCATGTTCCCGGGTGAACACAAGAAATCTGGGGTAAGTCCAACTTCTGCGGGCATGTGATTCCAGTTTCAGGTGCATGTACGTCTTGCTGTGTCCCATTGAAGACCCTGCTGGCGTGTGAGCATGAAGGTTTCGCTGTCTTGACGTAAAAAGTTTGGGCAAGTATTTAAATTTGGCGGGAAGTTTTGAGTATACAGCTCGCTGAAACCTTGATTACGCTTGCTAACATGTCTTGGTTTGGGGTGCTTGAACAACTAATCGTCTTTGCTTGCAGTCTGCTAACTGACTTAGTTCGTGTTCAGATGATAAGTCGCCTGTGGAACCGTCCGAGTAACGTTTGGTCTTCTGACACCACGCAGTACGCCATGTACCTTCCGACGATCACCAGCTACGACTACGATGCACCATTGAATGAATTCGGTGGACAATATGGGTCGAGCCAATTTCGTAAGGGCACCGCACAAACTGGACGGCATGTACAAGGGATTCAATGGAACCGTGTCGTCGGAAGGGGCATTGGAGAATTGGAAATTATACAGTATCCGATTCAGGACGCCGTCGGAATTGCAAAAATTTGTTCTATCAGCTACGGCCAAGTCATTGTGGAAGAGTGTGGATGCAGCGACCTCCCTCGCTCAACCGGCGTTCTTCCGGGCCGAATTCGATGTAAAGGATTCCGAGCTGGCGCATCCGGATGACACTTTTGTGTCGACCAAGGTAAGGGCGTGGTTATTATTGGAGTGGGCATAATGTTTGGGGTCCGTTCAGGGCTGGGGCAAAGGCGTGGTATATGCGAATGGAGTAAACCTTGGCCGATACTGGGACGTTGGGCCGCAACAAACGTTGTACTTGCCTGGACCATGGTTGAAGAAGGGAGTCAAGAATGAGGTAAGGCTGCATGAATGCAGAAAAGGCAAGGATAAATTGACCTCTTTTTGATTTTCAGCTGGTTATTTTTGAGTTGCACCAGGTGGTGACGTCAGTAAAGTTGCAAGCGGGACCAGAATTAGGTACTCCCTGTCCACTTCCCTGCTATGCCTGGTAAGAGGGGAGGAAAAAAAGTTTTATACGTTGATCTGAGCTATCCTACTGTAGTGTATTATCTAAGGAACTGTGTTATTATTTGTTTGATTCACTGCGGTCCGGTATTGTGATGTTTCTGTGTTACAGTATGCAAACATGTCACTTCTATCTGGTCTGGGTGACAGTAATTTACTGTGATTTGTGACTGACCAAGGCAAGTAGTGTCTTAATTACTGTGTGGGTGGATTACTGTAATCGCCCTGATGCAGTGGTTTATGGCGTAGATTTATTTTAAAGGTTGTAGAAGGAAGCTGGCAGTGCAGATACGAGTATGTTACATTGCACTATGTTTTCGATTGTGTTACCAAAAGCTACGCACGACTACCAGTTCGCGCAATACGAGTAAAAGTGCTGGTTTTTGTTATCGTCTGAACCCCGGAGAATTCGAAAATGTGAAGCACATTGTTCGTACAAATTACTTGAGCCAAATTGACTAGGCTCGTGTAAAAGCTGCATACCGGGTCATGGCGAGAGGGAGAGGATAATTGGTCTCTCCTGGCTGGGAGACGTCAAGCCCTCTGGTTGATGTTTCTATGGCAGGTATAGTCGCGAGACTTGCTTGCTCGAGTCGGAGTTTTGTCCCACCGACGCATTCTCTCCTACGCTAGCCAGGCAGACCTTCAGATCACTTGCCTGGGGGTGCTTTCCTCCCAAAGGTCGCTGCTTAGTAGCCTAAATAGGGCGCTTCGCCCACCAGACTACCCAGTCGTGAAACATGAACAGAGCGGGTGGAGGGGGACACTCGTGCGTGAAGGTTATTCACAGACACACTGGCGTTCCCCATGCCAGTCAAAGTATTGTAAAGAAACGCGCAAGTTGAAATTTTATAGTCAGTTTATGGTGGACCTACAAACCTTTCTCCGAGAGCATATTGACCAGCCGTTAGTGATAGGCCTTATAAGGCCATCCGCTCGCCACCTCCAGTTTCTCCAAGACTCAGAACGCAATAAGGTAAATGAAATGGAGGTATAAGAAAGAGTGTGAAAGATTAGGTACCTGCCAAAGTCAAGGTCGGTCAAACACGAAAAAGCAACCTCTCGTAGCTAAATGGCAAAGGAATGTCGCCATGTCATGTCATTTTACTGTCGCCAAGCATCGCTAAAATGCACTCATGGGCGCAGCACACAATGTATATATATATGCACATACGAACTACACAAGAATACAAGAACTATGATAATTACTTAGAAAACAGGAATTCACGCCATTCCAGAATGAGCGTCCGGCGTGAGAATAAGACTGCCGCTAACCGCAGCTTAACCTGAACTGCAATACCTGCCCATAGCGCCTAGCCAAGCGGGTGGCCGTCTCTCATGCCATGCCAGGTGCGTAGTCACCAGCGACTGATCGACCCCGGCAATGGAAGTCATTTCTTTTAAAATTGTGTGTCCCTCCACCTTCATGTTCATGTCTTACCACTTCACCAAACGCTTCTGCCCACTCGAGGGAGAAGTATAGGCCATGTTATACCCCTGATTCACTACACCCCTTCTCCGGATCGGCCGATCACTGGCCACCATTTCCACCCACCCACCAACCGATCGGCCGCCGACGGTGTCCCCTAGCGAAAGTCGCCCTCGAATGCGTCCTCCCATCCATGAACACCTCAAAATCAGACCCCCTTGGTTGATAGACCAGTCGCTGGACACCGTCATATTTTTCTACAGCATTCTCGCCACTTTACATTGCCCTCGTTGGTCCACTGCACTGTTGGCACTTCACACTGTCTCGCGGCCGATACATATAAGCGCGCTGCTGGCCGTGCCTCGTCATTCCGATTGACTGCTCGTTCACGAATGATGGTCTTGGCTGCACAAATGTGGGTCTTGTTGCCCACGCCTGTCAGTCCGTTGCCATCGCCAGTGAGCCAGTTGCCAGCGAATGTGGGTCTTGTTGCCTACGCCGGCTGGTCTCGTTGCAGTCGCCCACGAATGTTGGTCTTGACCAACGCCAGATGGGTCTGTGTATCGGAATGGCTGCGATGTGACGACCTCCCCGTGGTGCAGCTGGAAACTGGTCTCCCGATCAGGCCAACGTCACACAAGAAAGAAGAACCGACGAAGCGGTAATCGAATACAACGAGCGACGGACGAGACCGGGGGTAAGCTTGGTTTACTCAGCAGACTGACTTCTAGCGTCTTTTATTTTCAGGCCCGACTTGCGATGCGAGTGGCACATGGCTAAATGATGAGCCCGGAGAAGATGGTCTCGTTGGTCGACAATGAAGGACTCGGCGAGGTGAGTTTGGTCTTTTCCACTCCCTTCGAGCTTCTAATCGAGCTTGCATTTAAGAAATCAAAGCTCGAGTCCCCACTTGTTGGTGTGCCACGATCAGCCTGACAGTCAAGCAGCGAATACTGACTAGACCGAATGTGCGTACATGGCCGAACCAAACGATAAATCGGGCTCCAACTCTGCCATCGACCATTGGGTTCTTGGACGATCGTCGATGTGACATCCAGTGATCTCGATCGTGACAGCCTGTATATGGCGTGTCATTGCTTGTATTGATCATAGCCGTGTACAGTGTGTGTTGTTCCTAGGAGAAGAGTGGGTCAAGGGGGGCGATGAGAAAGCGATTCCATGCCTTGAGAAGCGTGTTACGCACAGGGTCTGTAGTGCCTACCCCTTGCGAGCGAAAAACCATCGCATGGCAATCGCGGCTGTTGATGGCTTTACAGAACTTTGCGCTCGTGATCAGTTCATGACGATTTGATCAGGAGTCGGTCGATCTCGTCGATTCCTGGTTAGGCTTAGGCTTGGGCTTAGGCTTAGGCTTAGGCTTAGGCTCAGGCTTAGGCTTAGGCTTAGGTCCAGGCTCAGGCTTAGGCTTAGGCTTAGGCTTGGGCTTAGGCTTGGGCTTAGGCTTAGGTCTCGTTTCCCACGCCCGTCAGTCCGTTGCCATCGCCAGTGAGCCAGTTGCCAGCGAATGTGGGTCTTGTTGCCTACGCCGGCTGGTCTCGTTGCAGTCGCCCACGAATGTTGGTCTTGACCAACGCCAGATGGGTCTGTGTATCGGAATGGCTGCGATGTGACGACCTCCCCGTGGTGCAGCTGGAAACTGGTCTCCCGATCAGGCCAACGTCACACAAGAAAGAAGAACCGACGAAGCGGTAATCGAATACAACGAGCGACGGACCAGACCAGGGGTAAGCTTGGTTTACTCAGCAGACTGACTTCTTGCGTCTTGTATTTTCAGGCCCGACTTGCGATGCGAGTGGCACACAAACAAGCAGTCGCGATTGCCATGCGATGCCAGCCGCCATCGCATGGCAATCGCGGCTGTTGATGGCTTTAAAGAACTTAGCGCTCGTGATCAGTTCATGACGATTCGATCAGGAGTCGGTCAATCTCGTCGATTCCTGGTCTACCCTGCAGTAGTGCGTCTCAGTGTCTCAGTTTGCATAATACATCTAGTGTACAGTCCGGACACTCTGAATTCTCTGGCGAGATCGGCCACACAAACTGCCATACAGCGCGACATTGAATGATCACCGCAGTGCCCAACACATCCGTGTGTGAAGCTGTGCAAAGTACCCTGACCCTAAACTGCACCAACTGCACCACGTGCGTGCTATCCTGCATGCCGCATCGCACTAACTACCGCCCTGTACTGCTTGGGCAGCTCGTCCATAAATACATACCTGACGTATTTGAAAATACAAACTTTCTAATTTTGTTATAAGCAGCCCCTATTGCCCGTTGTGTGCGAATGACGGTCATCGCTTCTTCCGGCTCCGCCTTCGTTTCGTGACGCATCATTCATCATGACTGGCGGAGACAAATAACTGAAAAATTCGGATCGATCACATTCTGTGCTGATTCACTTCGTGTTTGCTAGTTTCTGTTTTGCAGAAATTCCAACTACTGTAGTTTTCATTCAAATTTTACGTTGTTTGTTCAAAACTAAGTTCGGCCCCTTCTTTACCCGGCTCTTTACCCTACCTATTTTCACTTTAGAAACTGAATCCTTGCTTTTGTTCGATTTTGTGAATAAATCGATCGCGTTTGTTTGTTTTTCATTGCCGCGGCTATTGACATATCGATTCGAGGTTTTCGTTTGCATGCTGGAAACTGGTGAGGCGAATATAGTATATGTTATATGGGATGAAATAGGTAACTGACTTAAGTTCCTATTTCCATATCGTGACGATGGCTCGATGACGTGATAGATAGGCTGCAAGTTGTGCGTTATCACTATTTCACGTGCGTCGTCCAGCTTTTCTACTCTGCATAGGGGGCGTGCATTAGTCAATGTTCATTGTTCGGTTTTGATAAAAGTTGCGACGGCATTGGTGGCCGAGAAGGTTGATGTTGCATGTACTATCCTGCATGATGAACTTAATAGAATAATGGCGGCTCGTGTACTGCTTGACCTATTCGAAAACATTTCTAGAATCGGTCCAGTTTCGGAAGTGAGGATAGTTAGTGGAGATCTACGATTGTGCCCGGGGTAAAAGGTGAATGAAGACTTGAGTCTTTCAACTCGGTTTTTGTGATTGGCCAACAGCATGGAGGCTGGTGTACGGGCATACAGAGGTGTGTTGTTAGGAATGGTTTGTGTCGTTCTCTGTGTGAGACACGATTGAATGCGTGTATTCATGCGTGCTCATTGAATTTCAGCCTTGTTTGTTTGCGGGCTATGGGAATGGTTTTGGGTGGTCGATTTTTGGTGCCTCAACCGACGACACGGGTGTCCTCGATCCGCAATACGAGCCAAAGAATAGCCATTGGCCAACCAACGTGCCGCCTTCTGTGTACAAACATAATTGCTTGCTTCGAGAGCCAGCCATCGCAATTGTCGTCATTCATCTTCAGGACGAGACGGGCCAAGGAAAGAAAATTGTAGTTTTCTTATTGTCGGTTCTAGGCACGCTGTTTGCTGTTGACGGAACGGAATTCTTTCTTTGTTGAGATGGTGCTATATTTTGAGCGATGAAAAGGAGGACTCGTTGGCTGTGGACATGAATCAATGAGGGCAGAAAGGGACTTCGCGTGTTTTTGCAGTGCATTTCCTTCGCGAACTCTTGATTTCGTGTCTCCCGGGCTCGAGGGTTGGGCTCTAATGACGGGATTTAATGGCTAGGTCGCGTTTTGGTTTCTGATGCGAGCCTATCCTATCTCGAGATCGACGATTAGGCGAATGATTTGGGGCGTGTACAGAGATATCCAGTGGCTCCTGTCTCAAGCGTGTCCAGCCAGATGGGTCTGGAGTGCTCGGTGATTAGCTACTGTAGCTTTATTTGGCGAGCAATGTGCAATGCTGCTTAAAAAATCTGAAAATTTGTTCCTTTATAGCCCTATCCGTTTCGACCATTCGATAGTTTATCCATTTTTTGAGCTTCAAAAATGGTAAGTTCTTTGGCCGCTTATGCACTCTACGGGGAGCAGAAAATATTAAGACGGAGACGAAATAGGTCCATCTGGCAACCCTACAGTAGGTAAATTTTTCTAATTTTGGATGCAAACAAGTGGGTTTGGTGAATTCTAAATGTGCAATTCGAGTTCTTTGTTGTCGATTTGGTGTAATTGGAAGCTGGCTGCCTGAATCGGTAGCAAATGGTCCATACGAATACGTGTGAGTCAGCCTTAGGGGTCTTGCCTGGGATCAGTGCCTCCAAACCGACCCTGTAGGACTTTAATTTTGCATTTAAAGTCCACCAAATCTACTTCTTTGCATCGAGAATTAGAAAAGTTCATAGCTTTCAGATAGACGTTGCGTTGGGTTGCTTGATATCTCGACTAGAGCTTGCGCCTTCGTATGGAGTGCAGTCGGGTGGCAACAGTTGTATTGAACTTGGGGGGGGGGGGGGTGCTTACGGAAGCAGCTGAAACAGACGCGATGTGATGTTTTATTGTAGCCTTTTCATTGGCAATCGCACACGAATGTGCAACATGTTGGCGTTGATGATATGGTGCTATTGTCGAAAATCAGTGAAGCTTCGATCGTGGAGAACTTGCGAAAGCGATATATCAATAATATGATATTCGTAAGTACTCGATGTCGATTCCTTACGAAAAAATTGACGAATTAGTGTATTTCATTATAGACTTACATAGGACCAGTGTTGGTGTCGGTGAATCCGTTCAAGCAAATGCCTTATTTCACGGAAAAGGAAATCGAACTGTATCAGGGAGCGGTAGGTGGTGTTGAGAGTGGGAGAATAGACCGAGGGTTTGACGGGGCGATCGAGGGGTATCCAAGCCAGCGTAGACCAATGTATCGAATGGTCAATATCGGTAATTCACCGATAATGGAAATTTCTCAGTCAAGGAAAATGGTTGTGGGCAAATAAGTGGATGACTATGGTTCTGAATTCTTGGTCAAGCAGTGCGAGAATCATGATTTGTAAACCCAATAGATGATAGCCTTGCTGATATATTTTTGCATTTCCACGTCACGGGAGGAGCGTGTTGGTGTGTACCGAGCATCGAGGTTGACTCGTGTCGGGAACTCCCTTGCCTGGGTAGCTTACAGGCCAGGTCTTCGGACTTGGAGGCTAAACGTATGCTTTGTGCATTTCGTGGCCCAGGGGTTGTTCCGGCGGACGCTTGTGAGCAACTGTATGCCAGGTACCACCACACGTGAACCTGTTTCTCCACCTTCTTCCGGGTGGGAGCGATGGGGACACCGCTTTCCTAACGGAGGGAGGAATGTAGTAGGCGTGTTTGGCCTGTGGAGAAGGTAGTGCATTTGGTTGCCTTAACTGGCCGCCTTATGCACGGAGCAGTATGCGCTTGCCTTGACTGGCCGCCGCATACAGCGTATCAGTTGCCTTCGTTGGCCGCTCGATACGCTCCTCCAGGCGAGGCTGAAACCCGTCGGGTTGATGTCTCGGGCACCTACGACTAGGTGACCTGCCTGGAGGGTTTTTGAGTCCATCCGCTCCCCTCGGTATCCTCTCCAATGTAGGGCCATTCCGCCTATTACACCCCTCATCAGAGGCATAGCATGGGGATAGGGGAGGTCTCCTTGCATGTGTCAGCCTGACTAAGACCCGTTTACAAAGTCGCTGTTTTAGGCTCAATATGAAAACCCGCCTCATATCTACGCCTTGGCCGACGATATGTACAGGAACATGTTGATCGATAATGAAAATCAATGCGTGATTATTAGTGGCGAAAGTGGAGCGGGCAAAACGGTATCGGCCAAATATATCATGCATTACGTGGCACGCATCTCGGGCGGTGGTCAACGTGTGAAACGGGTCAAGGATATTATTTTGGAAACCAATCCGTTGTTGGAAGCTTTCGGGAATGCCAAAACTGTTCGTAACAATAATTCGAGTCGATTCGTAAGTGTGGAGTCCGGAGTTTGGGCGTCCTCGTTTCATTGACTAAAAACTTCTTGCAGGGAAAATATGTTGAAATTTTGTTCAGTCGAGGTGGTGAGCCAGTTGGTGGCCAAGTATCGAATTTTCTTTTGGAGAAATCGCGCGTCGTTAGCCAAAATCCGGAAGAAAGGAACTTTCATATTTTTTATCAACTTTGTGCTGGTGCGACGAAGGAAATGAAAGGTAGGCCGTGATCGACTGTCATTGGGTCAGTAGGTTGTGATATTGGAAAAACTTATAGAAAGCCTTGGTGTGGCGAATCCAGATTACTATTATTATCTAAACCAAAGCGGGGTTTATCAAGTGGACGATATGGATGATAAGAAGGACTTTCAAGAAACATTGAATGCTATGCAAGTTATTGGGATCCCGGAAGAAACGCAATTCGAAGTATTGAAATTGGTTGCCGCTGTTTTGCACGTGGGAAACATCAGTTTCGTGGAAAAAGGCAATTACGCCGCTATCGCCGATGACGACTGTGAGAAGGGTTTTATGCACTTTGTTGGGTTGATATTGACGAGATGGAGTTTGCTTTTCAGTCCTACAATTCCCAGCCTATCTTTTATCGTTGGATGCGGAACAAATCAGACAGAAATTGACCAGTCGGAAAATGGAATCGAAATGGGGCAAAGAAACGGAGCAGATCGATGTTACTTTGAATGTTGAACAAGCTGCGTACACGAGAGATGCCTGGGCCAAAGCTGTGTACTCGCGATTGTTCGATTATTTGGTCAAGTCGGTCAATGAAGCCATGAAGACAACGAAAGGAGAATTGCTGACGGTGGGCGTGCTGGATATTTATGGGTTCGAAATCTTTGAACGAAACGGATTCGAACAGTTTTGCATCAATTTCGTGAATGAAAAATTGCAACAAATTTTTATCGAATTGACCTTGAAGGCGGAGCAGGTGAGGATGGGGTGGCGAGGCGAGGCGTGAGGAGTAGATTCCGTTAAATGTACAGGTTAGGGGGTGCTGTAGGTGTGTGCTAACCAGAGTGCCAAATTTTGGGGTTAGGTAAACGGGCGAAAGGAACTTTGATATTTTGTATCAATTTTGTGCTGGTGCAACGAAGGAAAGATAGGCTGTGATTGGTTGTAATTGTGATCAGGAAGGTATGCACTAGGAAACTGACGGATGATGCGCTCTTATTTCAGGAAGAATACGTGCAAGAAGGAATCAAGTGGACGCCGATCGATTATTTCAACAATAAGATCGTATGCGAGTTGATCGAGGGACGAAATCCTCCTGGAATCATGTGCGTGCTGGACGACATGTGCGCCAAGATTCACGCTCAAAGCGAAGGAGCCGATGCCAAATTGCAGCAGGTTAGTGGCCTTTCAGTCAATCGTGACCTGTTGTGATCTCTGACGGATGCCTGATTTAGGAATTGGACAAAGCTGTACGCCAGCATGAACATTATCAAACGAGCAGTGGCGGCTTTATCATCCATCATTATGCCGGGCAGGTGTGTTACGATGTGGACGGATTCTGCGATCGAAACCGAGATGTACTGTTCGCGGATTTGATTCAATTAATGCAGTCGAGCGAGAAGTAAGTGGACTGGTCTGTGGTTAGCTGACAGGATTCGAGTGGGGCTTCATGGGTAGAGGCCGTAGGGCAGTGTGTAGATAGACCTGCATTGGAAAGGGGGTTGTCACGAAGCACTAAAGCTCGGCGAAAACGTGTAGCAGAAGCTTTTGGTTTTTAGTAATTTTATCCGGTCGCTATTTCCTGAAAGTGTGCACACTGGAGCGAAGAGTCGTCCGACGACTGCTGGAAGCAAAATCAAGGTAAGGTTTTGCTGGATTTAGTATGCTGGATAGATGGGGTACCGCATGGAGGGAAACAGGAGTTGACACTTATTTTTACTGGTACCTACCTGAGTTCTTTCGTGAGTATTCTTTATCTACAGCAGTCTAATCGTGCTTTGTTCTTGGCTATTGTATTGGGTATTGGGTTCAGCTAGCCGAGCATAAGAAGTGCGATGTGGGCGTTGATAGCAGAGCGCACTAAAGAGTCGGGGAAATGACTATTCCAAATCCTCTTGTGTTTTAGACTCAGGCGAATCAACTGGTCGACTCGTTGATGAAGTGCACTCCGCATTACATTCGATGTATCAAGCCGAACGAGACCAAGAAACCATTGGATTGGGAGGAGAATAGGTTAGACTGATTGTGATTATTTGACATCTCAGGAATTCAAGCTGACTCGTTTCAGAGTGAAGCATCAAGTGGAGTATCTCGGTTTGAAAGAGAACATTCGTGTGCGTCGTGCCGGATACGCTTATCGTCGACCATTCGACAAATTCCTGTGGCGATACGCCATATTGACACAGCAGACGTGGCCAAAATGGCGAGGCGATCCCAAGCAAGGTATTGAAATCATATTGCGATCGGTAAATATGGATCACGATCAATATCAGTTGGGACGATCGAAAGTGTTTATCAAGAATCCCGAATCGGTAAGATTGGAAATTGGGTTGAGAGGGCAGGAAGTAAAAAGTCCTTTTTTAGTTGTTCTTGTTGGAAGAATTGCGGGAACGAAAATATGATGGTTACGCCAGGATTATACAAAAGGCGTTTAGGAGGTATAATGCTCGAAAGCACTATGCAAGATTGAAGGAAGAAGGTAAGCTGGGAAGATTTTGAGGGTTTGAGGCGAAGGCGTAAATGTGTGTTATTCTCTTTAGCGTCTGATTTACTGTATAATCGCAAAGAACGTCGTCGGTACTCGTTAAATCGAAATTTTATCGGTGACTATATTGGCTTGGATGACCAACCGGGCGTGAGAGCTTTAGTTGGCAAGCGGGAGCGCGTGGAGTTTGCGCATACGGTGAACAAGTACGATCGTCGATTCAAAATGACCAAACGAGATATGGTGATGACATCGAAGGCTTTATTCCTTATTGGACGGGAAAAAGTGAAGAAAGGAGCGGACAAGGGCAAAGTGATCGAAGTGATCAAAAGACGAATCGACCTGGAAAACATTTCTAGCGTGGGCCTAAGTCCGTATCAAGACGATTTTTTCCTTGTGTACGTGCGAGACGACTATGCGAGTCTGCTGGAGTCGGTGTTCAAAACGGAGTTCCTTACCGCTTTGTCGAAACGATACAAGGATAAAACGGGTCGCGAGTTGGTATTGCAATTCAAGGATACGTAAGTGAGATTTGAATATCGATCAGTGGAGCGAGGGATGAGATCGAGTGTTTTAGGTTTGACATGACGGTGAAGAAGGAAGGATGGGGCGGCGGTGGCACGAGAACGATCAAGTTTAATTCGATGGGTACTGGCGATGCGGCTCAGTTGAAACCGACCAGTAAAATATTGACGGTGAGCATTGGACAAGGTTTACCCAAGGATTCGCGTCCCGGCCTGAAGAAAACGATCACAACGACCACGCGAGGCGGTCGTGCGGGTGGAACGCCGGATATTCTGCGTGATGCAGGTTTGGCCAATCGTCCGGCTCAGACCGGACCGGCCCCCGGACGACCAGTGACCAGTCAAGCATCGACTAAATTACATCGGCCGCCTTCTCAGGATGCGCCATCATTGCCCGCTAGTCCGACCAGGAAAGCGCCATCGAGACCGGGCGGACCAGCGGTGGAACGAATGCAAAGCAAAGAATTCTTGCAGACGCCGAATCCAGGACGGGCGGGGTGAGTGATGGAATGATGTCTGGATGGTGTGACATTGAAAAGATGTGGTTTCAGAGAAGCCAGAAAATCGATGGAGAAACCGGAACCGGGAGCAGGCAGGCCGAAACCTAAACCGAGACCACCGCCCAAACCTACTGGACTGCCTCGATGCCGGACGCTGTACGCCTACGATGCTCAGGATACTGACGAACTGGCCTTCAATGCTGGAGAACAGATAGAGATTTTAAAAGAAGGTACGTTGAGGGGGACTCGTGGAGTCAGTGAATAGAAATGCGGGTCATAAGGGAGCACATGAGAGCTCTTCGGTCGCGGTGGTGCAGCGGTTTGGCATTCTCTCCGTATTGCTTGAGAGCAAGTGGCTGGACTCGTCCCGGGTTCGATCCCCGGTGATGGAGGTCGGTTTGCGAACCATAAACCCTCGCTGACCTTGCACGCCAGGCCGTGGGTGACTCACCACGGTACCGTCGAGGTGCTCCGAGTGGAGAGACGGACGCCAAAACGCCAAGACAGTCCCGGCTGTCGAACACGGACAGGGTTCACAGCCCGCCCGCCATCGTCCGAGGGAGTCGGTGTGTGGTCCAGGATGCCCTCGCGTGGAGGGGCTCGTTATGGAGACACGCAGAGGGACGCTGCTGTGTGGCCGGTCCCCGCACAGCCCTGCTTATAAGGTTTGACTGCTGGCCGGCCATAGGCAAAAACGGGCGTAGGTCCTCAAAAATTAAGAAGGCGAAAAAACATGAGAGCGCTTGTGTCGCGTGCCTTTCCCAATCCTTGCCTCGTGGTCTTGACTCCTATAGGAGACTATTTTTCAGACCCATCTGGTTGGTGGCACGGTCGACTACGCAGCAAGGAAGGCCTATTCCCGTCCAATTACGTCGAGAAAATATAGATGTATTTTTTGTGATTTGTAGGCGTGATGTCTTGTTCAAGTATAATATTCTAGGCTTCCAGTTTTTGCATGGTTTTCATCTTTTCGTGGTGTTTCATATCTGTGCAGGGCTGCATGGTTTCTGGTATGGATTGTACTTAGGATGGTTGTCCTCTAAAGTATTGATTGTGTGGCAGGTTGTGTTGGCTGTCTGCTTGTGTGGTGGGACCTACCTGACACATTTTCTATGTATTCCGTGTCCGCAGGTTCCTTGCTAGTTGTGATTCGTACTGTGCATATGCTTGGCCTTTCCATTTTTGTGCGGCTTTGGTGCTGTGAGATTGGCGTATTGCTCGAGTTGTATGTACGAGATGTGAGTGCCACTTAATATGAACTTGGTAGACTGATGCAGGGACGAGCAATGGAAAATATTATTCAAAAAGTACTGAATTATATCAAGCAACAAAATGGATAAATGCAAACAAACCGTTGAGTCACCACCGAAGAGTAGTTTACCGGCTACGTAGCAATTCGTTCATTAGCGCTTCAGGTCCCAAGCCCTGAATTAGAAGGCGAAAGAAAAGTGCCCGAAGAAAGGAATGTAAGGTCCCAATGACAAAATTACATTTTTAGCGAGAAGACCATTGTCAAGAATTCTTCGTATTGAATGCGAATCCAACCATCCAAATCAGTGTCCTTGTCTCGAAAGGCGGCAGTAAGCGTCTGAAACGGAAGCGATGGTTAGAAAGGGAGGAGGCTCCTGAGCAGGGTTCGATATGGGCATAAACCACTTGGTTTTTGGCTCCTGTGCCGTCCAGGGCGTGTACACGACACGATGTGTACGCGAGAAGTACCCAAGTCAGCTGACAGTCCTCAAAATGGATGTTTTCGATTAAACAGCCACAAACTGCAATTCCTTGGCCCCTGCATCCTCTGGGACAGCAGCAAAGATGGCACATGGCATTGGCTTCCATTGAATTTATTTGTTCCGCGCCAAGCACCCTGGCTGACAGTGAAACCTCCGCGTACTCCACCCCTTAGTTCGAAAACAAACATTTTGTAGTTTAACAAAACGGAAAAGCAAAGGAAAGGAGATGCAATTCATGGCAGACTCCCAATAAGTGACATCAAAATTGCCTTACCTGCAAAACGACGCACATCTGAATAAAATCATCGAAAAAGACTTTTCCCGTACCAGAGCGATCAAATTTCTTCAACAGCAAGTTATAGAATTGATCAGAGAGGCGGTAGCCTGAAAACAGATTGGGAAGAGGCGGTTAAGTTCGCTTTTAGTCACTCTAAGGGTTGTGAGCGCAGTGAAGTGCCCTGGGCTATCGAATCCGCCAAAACATGACAACGGCTCGAATTTACCATTCTGGCAAGCTCACGATCAGTTTTTCAAACCTAGCAAGTAAAAGTCCATCGCGGGCACTTACCAAAAGAAGTCAGTGCCGTCATCAACTCGCTTTTGTCGATATTCCCAGAATTATCACGATCGTAGCTGCGGAAGGTTTGAGTCCAATCGGATACGTATTTCCATAACTGAACGAACTCTTCGAAGTTGATGGATCCGTCAGCATCACGATCAAACATACCTGAAATTCAAAAGTGATTGTTGAATCAAGAGGCACGAAACAGTTGGTGCCTATTGAACTGATCTTAGACGGCTCCAAAAAGGATATGTGGCCCCAAACCAAATTTAAGTAACAAGATTGAGGGCCATGATGTATATAGTCTGCAACAAGCAATAAAAATTAAAATGATCTCACCGATCATCAATCGAACTGTTTCTGGATTGAATGGACTCCAAGTACCATTTGATAAGGCCGTCTGCAATTCGTTAGTCGTGATCTTACCGCTGCGATCGCGATCAACACTGAAATAAACAATACAATGTCACAATAAATAGCAATAGCGTTCGTTCGGGATCCCGATCCCGATCCCGCACGGGATCGCCCCTCCCGAACCCGATCCCGATCCCCATAAAAAATGGTCGGGATTGAATGTTGTGGAGATGTGTGAAGGGGAAGGGGAGAGGAAGGGATCGGGAAGGGAGTGTTCCAGAAGGGTAAGCTGGAAAAACTTTGGTGGATGATTGAACTGGTAAAGAGGAAGTGAGGGATTTGTTTGCTAATTGGTGACTAATTCTAGATCTTTTTGCTGGCATGATTTTGAATGCCTGATGAATATTGCGCATGAAAGTTTTTAGCTCTATATTTGCTGGCTACTTGGGACGGGTTGTAGGTTACCTACATCGAATTGAAAAGAAAAAATAACACTCTGAAAATCCCGATCCCGGTCCCGATCCCGGCCGGGATTGAGCGAGTCCCGATCCCGATCCCGAAAAAAGTGATCCCGAACGAACGCTAAATAGCAAGCGCCGTTTACACAGAATCTGCAGATTTTGGTGCGAACAGTTTTTGACCGATAAAAATTCGAAAACAATGTTAGTCCATTAAAGTATCAGTCCACTCACCTTTGAAACACACCCCACAACCAGTTTCGATCCATACCGGCAGCTGGTGCGGGATAAGGATTCTGGTAGTTCTGATGAGGCTGTTGTGATTGATAAGGATTGTACTGGCCGCCTGCTGGCTGTCCGCCCCATTGATACGCCATTTGGAACAGAGAACACGAAAACGATCAAATGCTTGATGAGAAACCGAATAGAATCTGCCACGTCGGCCTGGCCTATTGGTTTTATAGGAAAAGATACAATGACGATGGCAAAAGTGACACGTTGTTTCGTGAGTCAGCGAGGAATTACGCAAGTGAGACCCAGTGGGCGGATAGAGAGGCGGAGGAGTATTTCTCACCTTTAAAAAACCACTAATTATAGGTAAGGGCAGAAAACAAATAAGATACAACGGATTTTAAAAAGACTTTTCAAATATATTTTCATTACGAATGAATTAAAACCAAATGATAAAATCAGCTTTTACGAGACATCCTAATCACACCAATAAAAACAAGTTAGGCGAAGATGTGAAGGGGGAAGCCAGCATACATAGACTGACATGGCGAGCCCTACGTTGACGAAGATGGGGTAGAAGAATTGCATATGCTCCTTGTGCTTTGATCGTAATACTCGGATCCGATCGTGATTCTGACTAGACTCCTGGTTACAGTAGGCTGGGAGCTGTAATTGACTTCCTTAGCCGACCTTTTGTTCGCACAGCCACTTGGTGCACAGTGGGCTGTTACGTTGACTGTGGAAACCACCCCACAAAATTTGACACTGAAAGGGCACCAGTGCAGAATGCACTAAGCAGGAGGTAGGTTACAGAATGTTATAGCTGCGGCAGCACGGACCTAGCTGCTAACTTACTGAAGGCGGTATGGATACGCAGTATAAGATGGCTGTCGGAAACTCCATCCCCTGCCAACTGCACATATTGGCGCAGTGAAGACTTGCAGCCATTGGCTCGTAACCTTGGATAAGGATTTCGATAGTATGTGAATAGTGGATCCAAGCACCCTGAAGAGTTGCAGGCTCACCCGAAAAGACCATAGAACGATGCTTGCTCACGAAACGGCGAGTGAAGCTTTCGGCCACATTTTCTGTGATGGCGATCTCCTCAGCGCCATGAGACCATTGCAGTATGAAAGGTAAGGCTATGACTCCAGTGCAGGCCACAGTGTCACTGGGTATGAATCTAGCCAGCCCGAATATGCAATCTACACAAGTAAGGATGACCGAATTTCATATACGCTCGGCTCGTAGTTCCCAAAACTGGTCATTCCTGGTGCATGTTTAGTGCAGTTGGTCAGATCGATCCTTTGCATCGGGCTCGACAAATCAGTCGCGGCGTGCATTGCAGAAGGCTCTGCCACGGGATGGCCGAAGGGGGTCCATTGGTCGCCACAGTGAAGACCGGCATCACTAGAGAATGGGACGGCACTCCAATCCACGATCGGGTCGGAGTGTGATGGGTGACTGGGTTTAGCAGGTATACAGTAGTTGAGTGAGCGGTCAAGCGGGGCGAGCTGAACGAGAGAGGCCGAGGAAAATAGCTAGGCTGCCTCACAGAGCACGGTGTGATGGTTAGGATGAAATACTGCGGACTATCTTGATCATCTGCCTAGTATAGGCAGCCATGCTCGTTTTTTGCACTCCCGTCCCTGCCTACCATGCCTGCACCACGTCCAGCCCTACCATACCATACCATATTTTACTTATACCCAAGCACTCACATTCACTCAAACGGGTAAGAGACATACAGTACATTATTATGCTGATAAAATGTCCAACTAGAAATCAAATTAACCCTCTTCGACAAATAAGAACAGCTTTGTGCAAGACTTCCTAAGGCAATTCGCTTCAAACTTTGATGGACGAATACAAAAAACACTGCTTATATGATTCTGAGAAATGTATGGGTACTAGACTCCTGGTTACGGCAGGCTGGGAGCTGTAATTGACTTCCTTAGCCGACCTTTGGTTCGCACAGCCACTTGGTGCACAGTGGGCTGTTACGTTGGCTGTGGAAGCCATCCTGCAAAATTTGACTCTAAAAGGGCATCAGTGTAGAATGCACTAAGGAGGAGGTAGGTCCTGGCATAAACGAGAACTAACACGGTTGTCAGAGTGTACAATCTAGCGTTACCATATTTGTGAATGCCTGATAAAAGCTAAGGAACTGGCACAGTTTTGCTCGCTCCATACGATCAAAACCAGACCAACCAGCTTTTGATAAAGCTCGTCATGTGGCATGGTAAAATCAGTCACATGCAGGCACAGCGCATATTAGTTGGCACGCTCCAATCGATCAATATCCGATCTTTAAAACAAAGTCCCAGGCAACGGAGCTACAGTATATTCAGTTACAGATCTTATACAATAAGTCCAAGTAGGCTACGCATGATTCCATTGGGTCGATTGATTTGTGACATGTAGGGCTTGGTGAATAAATGAGTCCAAATGAGGTGCTGAACGCAACTTGACAAATTCTGAATAATCAAGTTGTGCAGTGCAATATTTGGTGTATTACAGTGCACGTAGCCAAACTCCAACACGGAAATTTGAACTCCGCGCCATTTTTGCAGTCTTCAAGTTCAAGAGCCGCTTACCTCAGATAAGTCGCCTCTTGTGCGCCCCGCCCACTTGCATCCCATTTTGTCCGCTGGCGCTCGACCGAACGGCAGGGGCGATAAACTCTGGCTCTGGCGGCGATAAGCCTCCATTTTCTGAGGAATGCAGTGCTGGCAGCCGGCTGCCTGTCCGAGGTATTCTTATGTTCGAAGAGTGCCGTTGTGCGTCTCACGCGATTATTACGCGGGCTTTTAGGCAGGGCGAATAGTCCCATTCTCATCGTGGACATACACTGTGGGAGCGAAACTATGGCGTGCGCCCACTCTATGTGTATTCGCGAAAGAATTTTTTATGATTGATTGCGTGATAGGAATTAGTTAGTCATTTCAAGATGCACTGCGCCAATGCCGTGTCAACCACTGCTTTCCTTTTCAGGGTGTTCTGCCTTGGTAGTGGCTTACATACCCTATTGCGAAACGGTACAGTAGAAGTAGGGGACATTTTGCGAACTGGATCGTCAATTTTGTGTTTAGACAAATGGATGCGGATGATTTATTGGCTCAAGATCGCGTGGCGAAGCAATGGATCGAAGAAATCGATAGTTTCAAAAGCCCTCCACCTCCGAGACGTTTAGCCGACTTGAATGGATTAGCGCCGAACGAAGATCAACGACCAAATGGAAATAGCGTGTCGACTCCGTTTTCTTCAACCCAACATTCGAGGGACGGAAGTTATAGCACGGATCCGGGCGGCGGAGCTTACCGAGACCAGAATAACGGATCGGTCGGGCGAATGATGAATGGAGCCACCGAAGAGCTTCCCCAAGACAATTTTATTGTGGAAAAAGTTCGCCAATTCGAAGATAACGATGCTCATCCTTATGCTAGTCATCGACGCGTAGAAACATCAAAGAAAATTGCGGCGCAAGGCGGCGGTCTTGCTGCTTTTTTAGTCAATGACAAGAACAAGCAACGCATCAGCAAGGAAGAAGCATCGAAATTACGAGCCAATGTATTACAAGAGAATCGAGTCTATAACCCGTATCCCAATCCGTATTCGGTACCAAGTAACAAAGCGAACACGAGGCGGACGGATCCGAGCAATAGTAGTGGTGGCAGCGGTTCGAGTAGTTTGATATCACAAACTCGCGATTCTTCTTCATCCTCGACAGCCGGCGTGGGGGCACCCGGTGCCAGCAGTGATGGAACAACAGCGGCAGATGCGAGTAGCCGACAACAGCAACAGCAGCGACCGCAACAGTTGCCCGTTCATCGTCGAGTGCATGCACAACGTTCATCTAGCAATCCGTCGGCCACGGCAGTTACGACGGCAGTGGCGGGAACGAATAGCACCTTATCATCGCAAGGGCCCACGCCATTATCATCGCCTTCGACTACGATCAGCAGTTCTGCCCTTATGTCTCCAGGCGACGATCGATCGGCCATTTCTTCTGTTACAAACACTGAAAGCGCCCCCCGCAATGGACAAGAACACAAAATTTACGAAACACCATCAAACAAAGTAAATGGAGAGAAAGGCGGCGTGGGGTCGAATTTAGCCAAGCCACCCGTGCCGAGCAATGCGACAGCGAATGAGGAAATCTATAGAAATGGTAGCGAGAAACTACCCGGAACCATGGCGTCTGCCGTTATGGTACCCAAAGCACCTGAACCAAGGGCAGTGGCACCACCACCCGAAACTAACAGTGTTGAAGATGAAGAAATGGCCAGCATATATCGGATATTCGATGCCGAGGTGAAGACGTTTGGTGTTAAGCCCGTTCAACCGCAGCAAGAACCAGTCAATGAACGAGTTTCCGCTACGCCGGTCGAAATCCAGCGTTTGTCTTCATCGGGTGGACTTCCCAAAAAGCTCCATCCTCTGCCGCCTTATGTAGGAATTCGACAGCAAGCAGCGAGATCAGCTCATTCGGAATCGCCAGTGCCTGCAGTGGCTCTTCCTCCACCGCCACCAAGATCTGTATTCTCGCCTCCAGTCACCATGCAACAACGATATCAGCTACAAGAACACCGGCTCGTTTCTCGAACTTCCAACCGGATCCCCGTAGCGCCATCGCAACCGGCTCCTCCAGCATATTCGCAGGCACCGCCGATTCCACCACCGCTCCCGATTCGGCAACCGCCAAAGCAAAGGCAACAACAACATTACGATGTGCCAGCTGCTCTGAGGAGACCACCGTCGGGTGATAATTACGTGGCCAATGACTATTCGAGGGACAGACCCCTCCCCCGCGCGGGACTCGCTGTGAATGGTTATCAACAAGAGAATGGTTCGATGGCCAAGAGAAGTTCTATAAACGCGCCTCCCACACCACCGCCACCACCACCGCCACCACCCGCTTCTACGAATATGCAGTATAGGCGAAATTTCGGAGCCGCGCCAATCGTGGATCGAATTCCAGCGCACGAGATGGCCATTACTTCGTCGACTGCATCTATCGTGATGCGACGAAGCGCGTCACATACGAACGGGGCGACGTGGAATCGAAGCCAGGACAGCGATCTGGTTCAAGGATCTGTAGCGATCGATCGATCGAGTCATTACGCTGATGACGGTGGTGCTTATGAGCAGTATCGAACAACTAGTGGTACACACACTGTCAGTGTTCCACCACCACCTCTCCGGCAACAGTATCAACAACGAGCCAACAGTTTTTCGGGAGCATTGGATCGTACGGTGTCAAATGGAATGGGTGACAATGCGGCTGTGGAAAGACAACAGCGAATGTGGAACGATTTGGAGAGGCAAGTGGCTGATGATTTGGAAAAGAAGGCCGTACCGATTGGTAAGTTGCTGCATGTGCATGTCCATGTTTTACCACATCATCTAGAACAGGTATTCGCGCTCGAGGGGAGAGGTATACGGCTACCCCACCAGGCCGCGAGCCGGACAAGGCGCTGAGCTGTGGAGATAATATCCAATCACAAGGGGTTAGAGACTACTGTAGGTTGAACGAGGTGCCCTAGCAAGGCGAGGTCTTCTTGTTTGCAGCGTCGTCACTCGGATTGGCTACGCGTGTTTCAAATGTTTATCCTTGTCGAGCCATTGACTCTTTTGCCCTGTTCTTATCGCTGCGCATTGTCGACAGGAAGGCCCATTGTTGATGGAGATGGTTTTTTTGGACGAAAGTGAATCTCGGCATTTCGTTAACGCCGCTGTGGTTGGGTAACTCCCCTCCCCGTATTTGTTTTCCGACGGCTGAGCTAGTGCACAGACCATCCATCCCCTTTGCTCATCGTCGACTCAACTAGGGCTCATGAGTGTATTTGCTCGATGTGCGTAGGTGGCCGTCGTGTTCTCTTCGTCGATGAATAAGTCATATGTTATTTAAAGGTTGAAATTCTTTAGCCACGCGGCGATTAGAATATCAATAGTGGGCCTTTCCTGCCTCCGTGTCTTCGCTTTTGCCCATGCTTTATTGTCAAAGTGCTCGAAGAATACGAAGGACGGATGAGCATTGGGGTAGGATACTCACGCGTTCGTTGGACAAGTTCAGCCACCGAAAGGAGACGAGCTTGTAAAATAGGCATTTTGAGTTAGGTGTACACAAGCCAGTTGCGTCAAGGAGAAAGGGCGAAATGTATTTGAAAGCGGTTTATGTACGTATGCACCATGGAAGCTGCTCAAGTATAAGCGGCTGTCGAAATGTTCACCCGCGTTCCTGTTACCGAAAGCAAAACAAGACCAGCGGCCACTACTTGCTAATGGAGAGTGTGTGGGGCGTTTCGTGTTTGTCGCCGTTAGCTTTTCTCGCGTGCGTTTGAAAATTCTTTACAACTGGCTAGTGATGATGTGGCGAAAAAAACTAAGCTTATGAGCGAGAAAGAGATGACGGATAGTGCATTACGGGAATCAGATATAAGCATATTTTCACCGAAGGCAAAGTAAAATGAAAAGTTTAGAGTCCGGAAGCAATTCTAGCTTTTTGCTCAAGTTTAGAATTCTCAATTACTCCATTAGACATTCCTTTGCTTTTTCAAATTTGAAGAGTAGTTGGCAATGTTCTGTGAGATGTATAGTAATGCACCTGCTCGAGACTGGCGCCAGGAGGAATAATGCACTAGAAAAGTCTTTATTTGCTGGCTGGAAAGTTGAATGCCTGAGAAAAATATATTCCGAATGTTTTGGATTATTCTAGCGGACCAAGAATGCGAGATGTGTGTTGTATGGGAGGACGCGTATTTCTAGGCTGCAACCGTTTTAGATGAAGCTGAAAAAGTAACGTACGAAGTGTTAGGAGAAGAATAGGGAGCAGTATAAAGGAGGAGTAATGGTGTTGAAACGAAAATATATACGTGGATAAGAGGAGTTGCGAATGTGGGTGTTGTGTGGCGAAGAAAACGTTACGAGTCCTCAGCTGACAGCTAATCCAGTCAGACAAATGTAATCTGAAAGGGCTTTTATTAGACGAGTTGGACTGGCGACTAAAAGTCTTGTCTTGTCCAGTTCAGTGCAGACGAGAAGCTGGCTCGGGATTAGTCGTGTTTTCGGTTTGGAAATGGAATTGAGCTCGGTGTTGTAAGCTAAGCTTATTGTCTCGCAATGGATGCATTTGTCGAGCCTGACTCGGTTGTTATCGGAGATTGTGGATTCGGTTTCAAAAGTGACGATAGCAGTCCTGTGAGCAGTGCCAATAGCAGCACTGCGGGCGAAGCACCTGTTAGAAATGGAGACGACGAGGTGGGGTGCGTGAAGGGGGATGCCCTCGATCGATTGACTGATTCGACTCGATTGGATGTGAAGAAACGATGGATGCATTTGTTGAGGAATGGTTAGACAGCGTTTTGTGCAAATGAGGTGTATGTGGGGTTGATGGGGCTGGCATTCGTACGATGTGGTAGAATATGGCCTTCACGCTTGTTCCATCATGCATTATTCACGCGTTCGATTTTTAGGCCTTTGCCATCAGTGCGGAGTGAAAGTGACGAATCCGTTGGACGCCACGCAAGCGCTCGGACATTTGTACCATGCTCAGTGCTTTACGTGTTGCTACTGTGGTGAGTGCTTGCGTCTAGGACGCATCAAGAGAATGAGTGGAATCGAGTCGGGTTCGTTTTCAGGAAGACCACTGAAGGGGAAGAAATTCTACGAGGCTCGCGGTAAAGTCTATTGCGAAGAGGATTACTTGGTAAGAATAGTGAGATTGATTAGGACAGATGGAGACGCTATTCTAGATTAGGGGGGATATTGGAGTCCTAGTTCGTAGCATTGACTTGCACGAGGGGACAGTGATGGAGGGTATGATTGACTTGTTCGTTGAGCAGTGGGTCGTACTATGCGACGTAGGTGCCCACTACAGTATGCTTGCAATTCAGGGATTTGTTAGGCCATGTTCTATATGCCAGATTTGTTTTCAGTATTCGGGTTTCCAACACTCAGCTGAGCGTTGCGCTGCGTGCGGACATCTGATCATGGACATGGTAAGAGGGTGGGGAAGCTGAACTGATGCCAGAGGTTCACTGTTTAGCGTTTCAGATTTTGCAAGCGGTTGGTAAATCGTTTCACCCTGGCTGTTTCAAGTGCCACGAATGTCGTCGAGGTCTGGAAAATGTACCGTTCACAGTGGATGATCAAGGCTTGGTCTACTGTAAGTAGGAATGGTTGACAGAAAACTGTTCAGTGGAATCAGGTCAGATGCTTTCAGGTATTGATGATTATCATCGTTTGTTTGCACCAAGATGTGCAAAATGTCGGCAACCGATCACGCCAACCAATGGACGAGAGGAGACTGTTCGAGTCGTGGCCATGCAGCGTGATTATCATATCGATTGCTACGCGTGCGAGGTGAGGTGTTGGATTGTGCTATGCTGAACCGAGAGGTCTTGAAAGAGGAAAAACTTGTCTGATCGCAGCATATCCGAAGCAGGGTATTGGTCACCTGGCTCCCGTGACCAGCCAAACGGAACGTTCTATCAACTTTCCTTTCTTTTTTGCTTTTTTGGGCCCCTGTCTCCCTTATCCAGCCCTTAGCCAGCAGGGGTGGTTTCGGATACTGGAAGATGAGATGTGTCAATCGAACCCTATGAACTGAGCAGATAGGACTGAGCTTCCCTGACATGCGCTCCAGGCCCCGCGTGGCTGCCCACTCTATCTGGGGTGTGGATAAATTTCTTGAAGACAACCGATATGTAGCGGCTAGGGTAGCCGCGGTGCTGGGCCGCAATAGCCGTTTTCATCGAAACACTCGGACAAGTTTGACAATCTTCTGATTTCAGGGTTGTGGCCTGCGATTGACAGACGAGGACGAGAAACGGTGCTACCCGCTGGGCGATCATCTGTTATGCCAACGATGCCACGTTCACTGGAGTCGAACGGGCGGAGCGTCACATCCGATCACGGATCTGTAGAAAGGTCAGATACAAAATGGATTAGCAGTTGGGCTTTGCGTTCAGGTGAGGAGATATATGGTTGGCTGATCGCAATTATATTTGCCATGTTTTGATTCGCGTATCGCTTACGAATAGTCTCGGTGCTGTTAGATGTGTTTTGTGAAGACTTCGAAGTAGAGCTGGCATTTCCAGTGGTCTGAATTGAGACTGCTGCGATTCTTGATTTCGCTTGACTTTTAGCCGGTTTGTGTCTGTAATCTTTTTCTTTCCCGTACATTGTGCAACTTTCAAGCTGTTTTTTGAAAGCGCGATGGTCAGGGAAGTGAGGCGAGCAGTTTGCTTAGGATCAGCGACGATAGGTTTGTGCGCTTTGTGTGATATGTAATCAGGTTTGCGATTAGTGAGCTTC
>JASANH010001416.1:0-50606 GCA_030248295.1 Mesodorylaimus sp. YZB2_4
TACCATTCTATTTGCCGCTGATAGGAGCGCGCATACTGAAAATGGTCAAACACAGCCACCAAATAGGGCACCTCTTACATGGTATGCTGCAGTGTAAAGGACTTACGTGTCCCTATGCATTATTTCTGCACCTCGCTTAAAACAATCTCCCGCGATAACCTCACATTTTGTATGGCCCTTGTGGTCGCATCGGTACGATTTACGACTTCTAAGCGAGTGACCGGGGTTCAAGTCTCGGTGGTTCCAAAACTTCATCGCAAAAATCTGCGGCTGAAACTGGAAGTTTACGAGTTGGTAGTGAAATCTAGAGAACACAAGCCTTGGTAAGACGGGTTCCTGACAGCGCATGTGCGACGCTGACACTTGCAGTGACCTCTGTGTACGATGGACTGAAGCTACAATACTCGCAGCCGTTCGATCACTGGGTCATACGAGATCCGCATCCTCCCCTGAGCAGGATCGACGATGAGGACATTGCACTCCTCGAATCCTGACATGCCTAATACCAGCGCGTCTGGCCGTTCCGAGAACCCACCAGCAACACTGGATATGGCTGGGCCCGGGTAAGCTGAGAGGGAGCTGTATCGCAAAGCGTGAGGGCGGCCCAGCGGGTCGATGATGGACGAAGGGAGTTCTGATCGTTTTGTATCCTGTGATTTAAGAAGCGCAGACTTGAGAAAACAAAAACTAAAAGCAAAAGGGGAAAGAAAAATATTAATGGATTAAAAACACTTAAAATCATGGATTAAAATTACGATGCACCTTATTAACCGAACATATCTTTATTCCAATCTTGCCTGATCTTGCCTTTCAAGACCAGTGGAGAGAAGTGACAAAAGAAGCTGGTAGCTCTGTACTGTACACTGAGCAGTCCATTTTCGTAGCTTAACAGTCTTTCTATCTGCACTGTGAATGTACATAGCCGAGGATCAGTAGCGCCGCAAGTTTTCCCAGCCAGATAATCAACCAAGAAACCCCAGCTTCTGAAGTAGTTCTAATGTGAACAAGGCTAGCAATTTACTGTATGTACATGTGGACACTGCAGCTTTCTCTGTTTGGTCGGCGGCCGCAACAACCGCAGCCGATGTGAACCACCGTGACTGGGAAAAGTAGAAAGAAAAGTCTTTCGATTTTGGATCAATCGAAATTTTTTCTCATTTTTTACCAGATGATGTTCGTGTCTTTCTCTTTACAAAGAACGAGTATGCCTTAGCGAAAAAGAAGATCGTATTTGTTTTTATGTTCTAAGATGTGCATTTGTCGAAGGCACGTGGGTTGTCGAGAGGAGTATCAGCTGCAGAGAATTACCTAAAGGGTACGCAGGGGCGTATGGCTTCGCTACCCGTATCTCGAGGAGGAAAGAAAGGACTTGATTTTAGGCTGTAGTCAGGGGCCAGTGCCCAAGTCAGAGGTGTGTGAGCAGGCGGGGCTCCCAAATAGCCCCTTCAAGCGAATGTTTGATTTGCATTAAACATTGAACATTGTACATTGTCCTGTATCTGGTCAAACAGTTCCGCGTTTCAGCTCCATTTCGGACTCGCCATCGATGGGCCAATCGCCTCAGTGGTAGTCCAGATCGTGAAAGTCTGTCTTGTCGTAGTACAAGCCCGTGTCATGTCATGCAAACATTATCCACAGCCAAGCACCATATATTTGGCCATCATTTTGTGCCGAGGCGGAAGTCGAACCCTCCCCGCTGAGTGCGCACCCAGCGTGAGAGGCAGACGCCTACAACCCGCTAGCCACGACCCCGGATAGCTTGGCTTTTAAAAACATTTCAGTGCCCCAAAATTAACCTCATTTACTGTACTTCCAACCCTCGCAGGCTTCAAGCCAGCAGTCAAAGTATGCCAGGACACGCTGCAGCTTCCCTGCTGGTCTCTACTTTAAGACACCTCCGCTGATCGTGAGTGCATCAGCGCCCAAGGATGACTAGTCGATAAGACTAGGTGCTTGGTTTCTAATTTTATGCCCGTCAAGTGTGTGCCTTTTGTGCATGAAGAGAGAAGTGCTGGCAGTGAATTTCAACAAGGCAACCAGTAACCGTTTATTCGAAATGAAATTGCATTTTCCGACACTTATGTTCATCTTCCATCATCTCAAGAGCACGCTGGCTCTGTCAACACGACTTGTCCAGATCACAACATCCGCACGATCTTGGACAATAATCCTTCATCCACCAACTCCATTCACTGGATGTGCAGTCGCCATCGATGGCCCAATCTCCACACTCGTAGAACAAGTCGTGACAGTCGGTCTTGACGCAGTACATGCGTTTCAGGGCGAGGATGTCGTTCGAAGTTAGTTTCACGCCACCGAGTGCGATGTTTGTTGCACCAGCGATGGTGGAATTTGGTGACATGGTGGTGAGTCCTGGTGCTATGGCGTACTTTCCTTGTTCGAAGTGCATGATCGATTTGTAGTCATATGGCACGCCGTAGGATGTGGTGTAGCTATTATACCAATATTGACTTTGTTGTTGCGGATCGATATTGTCCCACAAAATCGTGATATATCGATCGCGATCAAAACGCGCTTGCTCGTCATCACCACCCAAAGAGTGGATGATTTCGCGCATGACTAATCCCTTCAACAGGTCATGGTTAGCACAGTTTGCACTGGCTAGATGTATCATATTGACACCGACATAGCCAAGACTGGAAATTCCGCTGCATCCATTCCCCGTTGTCTTGAAAAATTGAATTTGTGGGCCATGGGATGAGGGGTTGCTGTCCTTAACGAATTTGATGCAATCAGTGTATGTTGAAATGTTGTTGATAGCTGCATCGATTTGGAGCGTTTCTGAAGGTGTGAAGTTAGCCGACACCCAGTATGGAATTGGCAGTTGCCATTTGTAATCATCAAGTCCGTCATCGAAATTATCGAAATAGAGAGAAGCGATTCTTTTTTTTCTCCCAAAGGACACGATATGGTCTTTAGTTAAGGAATCCAGGTACTGCATCATATTTTCGATCTGATCTACGGACAAGATGATGTCTCCATGCCACAGACCATCGTCAGCTGGCTCGATATCACCGATGCCAAGTTTCGCGTGCAGCTTCTTCTTTAGCTCGCTCAGTTTGGTTAGGTAAGCTTCAACTGCCCGCTCAGCATCTTGGCTGGACATGCCTGCTTTTAGCGATCGTAGACCATGAATCAGATTAGTTTTCACTTGTAATCTAGTTGCCTTGTATTCGTCGATTTGACCCTGGCATTTATTTGCTTTCTTTTGACAAGTTGCCTGCAAAGTGATTGAACCTGAGATTTAGCAATTTGCAGGGTTTGCAGCGCAAAGGCCAGCAAAACTGTCATTCGAATGCCGAAATGGGTTAGTGTTAGCTTTGTTCCTGCAGGACAACAGAAAAACTGGGGCTGTCATACAGATTTCACAGAAGTACTGTATTTGCGAATGGGAGAAATTTTTTGGACGACCACAATGTCAAAAAGTTTGCCTCACCTCCCAGACACTGAATCTGCTACACAACTACAGTACATGGGCTATTGATAACATTACAGTTGCGAAAGTCTGCTTTACACTCTTTTCAGACATACGGTGTGGAGTGAAGCGCGTCGGAGAGAGGTGCCGAGCGAAATTCGATCATTTTCCCAAAGTGACCCTACAGGATTGCAAAAATAAAAACCTCATACCCGCAATTTCCCTTTTATTTCGTCATTTAAAATGGATTCTGCGCTTGTTAGAGTGTTGGCGATAATAGTGCAAATCGAGAATAGGACATAAAAGCGCTGGCTGGCCATCGTAACTGAAACGTCAGCATTAATTTTCTTACTCGGGTATCAGTCTTTAATAAGATGGTAACAAAAGAGCCTATTTCCTTCTAGATATGTCCCATCCAAAGCCACCTCCAAAGCAAGAACTAACAGAAATTTTCTTCCGAGACTCGCTTTAAATTCTCAAGTGGAAAGCCTGTGTCCTATCCTCACTTGCATATCTTGCTCCGATGGAGCTTGGTAGTCACGACATATGATTGCATCATGAGCGGACATTCGTAAGCTGATAGGAGTAGCCCCCTGTCAGAGACAAAATGGTCGAATCGAGCCTCAGGTGACATGGACACATGGTCCGCAGCGCCGATGAATCAGAAGCCGAAACAGCCATGCGGTCAGACCCTGGCCTCGGGCAGGAATGAGTACACAGGCCCTGGCACAAAGCCGTTTGAAATTTCGGCTGGCATCCATCTTTATAAGCCCCACGGACGTCTCCGTTCTCTTATCGTCAGGCAAATTCGTATGTCGTAATTTTGTACTTTTGATGTACGACTTCCTCTCCTGCCTGGGTGGCAGCCTGAAGGGTCGACCGCAGAAACGGTGGATGACAGATTTGGAAGACCTGAAGATATTCTATGCGTCCCCGGAAGACGACTTGGAAGACTTGAATGGAGACACCTTTGCCGAAGAGCGGACGCTGAAATAGTGGGAACAACGCCTCGATGAAGATCTGTGTCTTTGGGTATGAAGCAGTCATTTGAAATACGGCTATCTCCATTATAAAATCAATTTTGCGCACCGACTTTTTAATTATCGTTTAAAAATTTTGCCCCGCCTTGTCGTTCTGTTCTTGCTTTGGTCAGAGCCGTGCGAAATTATGTGTGGTCCCTCAGTTACACACCCTGGTCAGATCCCGCCCTCGGGCAGGAATGAGTACACAAGCCCTGGCACAAAGCCGTTTGAAATTTCGGTTGGCATCCATCTTTATAAGCCCCACGGACTTCTCCGTTCTCTTATCGTCAGGCTAACTCATATTTCGTAATTTTGTACTTTTGATGTACGACTCCCTCTCGCCATGCCCCCCCTCCCCTAGCAGTGAGGTAGCGAAGCAGTGAGAACTGTTGCAAAATTTGTTCAGGGGGGATAAAAATACAACATACCTGAACGCCTGAAATACTAGAAGCCCTGTTACTTATCGAACCTTCCTGGGCCTGAAATGAGGATTTACTGTCAGAAGACTGTTGCAAAATAAAGAAGGCGAGACAGGCAATTGTTGGATACTGTAAATAACAGAACTGACTTACTACTACCGTATACTCTTTCGATCGTGAGAATGGGATGGGCTCTAAAAAATTCTTGCTGACATCAGTTATTTTCAAAGAGTCTTGTCTCTGTACACGTAACCTAAGCTGTCGTTGGCCTAGCGATAAGGCCACTCAGCACAGCTGCTACCTAGGAACGTATTGAAAACATATGGCAATGATCGGTGTCATCCTGGCCATGGTGGGCACAATCCGTCTGTCTGTCTTGTTTCTAGGTCTTACCGTTCCGTTCTTTTTCTACCTGATTTTCTAGTGTACGATTTAGTACGCACCCGAGCGAAACGCTTTGTGGCTATAAGATTTGTAAATTCCTGAGAATATTCAGTGTGAACTTTAGCAAAAGGACCTATGAACTCGATGTAGCAGCTTTGTAGACAGAAGGCTGCCCATATATAGGAAGCGACTAGAGTCCAGACAACAATCAAACTCTCGAATGACCATGTTTAAGGTAGGTATAATTAAGAAACGGCGGATCATGTCATGTCATGTCCTACTTTATTCATAGCCAAGCACTATACAGCGCACTCGAGGGCTAAGGAACACAATAAACGACAATAATTTTGCACCTAGGCGGGAGTCGAACCATACCGTGTTAATGCGCATCCAGCGTGAGTATTTATGCAAATTTTTTGTTGGCGCCCTGCGACCCCCAAATCCTGCGTGCGCACCTACGTTAGGGCACGATCCCGGTCGCTTTGAAGTTGCATGAGTTGCAGGTTGCAGGATGGTTTCGTTCATGCACACGTTTGGCTGATTTTTTTCATACTGTTTTTGTTTGTTAACCCGTGAGTGTGCCCCTTTGGGAACAAAGAATGACATGAAATGGCTTTCTTGCGGCTCGCAGTCAGACAAGCCGTTGCTTTGCTTCACGTGACTGTGATCAGGTGACAATTAGGCATCGAAAATTCGACGGATCGACTAAATTCAATTTGAAAGTTGAAGTCACCCTCTAGAATCCTCGAATCGGTCCCAAACAGAAAGTTTATTTCCTCAAGGAGAGATACTTTGGGGAACACTGTACAGTCCATTTAAGCTCGTTTGGAACATAAGTTCTGTTTCCAGGTGCCGTCATCTTCTCTCAAATTTTCAAATATAGAGCTGTATAGTGCTTCTCATCTAGCCAAAATTCCTGATCAATTATGCCAGTTCTCTGATCCTATTTGGCATGCCCACTGCTTCTTCGCAAAGACACTTCACTTTTTACTTTGGTCCAACAGAGCTCGGGAAAACTGCACTGAGTAAATACCGTTTCGATACAATCTGTGCAGAGACACATACAAGTGTACAAGTGTACAAGTGCGGATACGATACAGGCTTGCTAACTTGAGAATTTATGATGAATGCTGGAAGATTCTTGCAGATTGTTCTTGACCCCACGCCAAAGGGTACCCTTTAAGCCGGACCAGATGAGGGCGCTCTGGATCAGATATGTTCTAGTTCCTCGCATAAAAGTTAGGGGCAGGTGTTGGACCAACGAGAGCATCATAGTCACCCACAGACACTTAAAAGCCAGTAACCACTTGTAGAATCATCGCTGGGAATTGAACCCAGTCAGCATGGCTTATTCCACCGTCAGTGAGGCCTAGACTGCGCTCTGCACCGTAGCATTACGTCTGGGGAGGCACAACACCCAGGCTCCTCATAGCAAAGGTCAAAGGTCGCTGAACGTGCATCAGAGGAAGAGGGTCGGACCAGTGGGCGATTCGGCAGGAACATGAAACATGTATCAGGCCACACACAACTCAAAACTGCTTGCGCCTACGCTGTTTTCAGCGAGAGTTGGAGTTTAATTGAATAGGGATTGTCTTGACTGCACTGGCCGCCCACGTCGACGCCCCGAGAGACTGTACATTTCAATGTAAACGACAAAAACCCGACCTCTTCGTCATCGAAAATCGCCTCAGGCAGCGCGGCATCTCCTAAGTTGGAGGAAAACACTAAAGATATCGCCGACTAAGAGTGCAGAGGCGGAATTTACGCCATTTGTAAAACTAGAATTCACCAAAACTCAAGCCTTCGCGTGAGTTGTGAATGACACAAACTTATTGTAGTAGCGTAGCGAAAATTGAAAATTCTTACGCCTATTCCTTGACATACTTTTAGTTGTGTCTTGAAAAGCGGTCGAACGAAACGTCGCAGCTTCGTTTTCTTCTTTTACACACTTTGAGAAAAATTTGTTGACAAAACTTTCCTTTAATATATCTCGCCATGAGCTGCTCAACTTTCTTGATCTTCCTTTTGTTAGTGATTCTCAATTTTTATTCCGCTTCTTGTCAAATAAATCGACCTGAGAAAGTTGTCGATGCTGAATGCGTGGAAAGGATTAAAACGAAATATCCCAAATATAAACTCAGATTCAAGGAAGAATTTTTGAATACAAGCTGCGCTAAAAGTCGCGTTTGGACAAACGATGCCATCGCTGGCAAGGGCAAGGCTGCCAAGGACCCTCGATTGACTCCGAAACAATTGGATTATTTCAATTCAGTAGCGCAATGTAAGGGAATCCAATGCTTGTGCGATCAATGGGAAGCCTGTCGACAATTCGTGGGCAAGATCAAACAAGGTTTGGGCAATTTGGGCGCCTTGGGTGAGCAATTAAAAAATGGCAATATTGGCGATTTATTGAAAGGATTAGGCACAAATGGAAATTCGGGCAAACGAAAGCGGCAAGCTGACTTTAATGCTCAAGTAAACTTGTTGCAAAAATTTGGAAAAACCACTCGTAAAGAAATTAGGGCAATGAGTGATGAAGAAAGAAAACAATTTTTTGCCGCATTGAACACGCTGAAAACGGAGAAAGTGGATGGTTGGGCCAAGTACGATATTCTGATCGTGTATCACACACCAGAGTACGCTCCAGAGGCCCACTTTGGCGGTGCTTTCTTGCCATTTCATCGCGAATTACTGAAAAATATCGAAATAGCCTTGCGACTGGTCGAGCCAACTGTCAATTTGCCATATTGGGACTCGACTTTGGACTCGAATTTACCCAACCCAGCTGACTCCATATTGTGGACGGACGAATTTCTTGGCAATGGAGATGGAGAAGTGACCACTGGCCCGTTCGCAAATTGGACCACAATTCCAGACACTCAAATACCAGATTTATCACCGAAAAAAAAAATCGTACGTGGAGTTGGTCAATCCCCGTTTGGAAGCGTGTTCAAAGAAGCCGATGTGCAAGCCATTTTGGCTAAACCCGAATTTAGAAATTTAATATTTTGCGTCGATCCATTTTACGAACTCGTGCATGGAGCTAATCACATGTTTGTGGGCGGTCACATGATCGAATTGCGCATTTCACCCAATGATCCTGTTTTCTTCATGATCCACTCTTGGGTTGATCATATTTGGGAATTGTGGAGGCAATCGAGGCAAACCCTGAAACAGAGGGAATCAGTTTACGTGGCTGACAATGAAACGTGCAACGAGTTCTCCAAACCCGACATGATGTTGAAACCTTATAATGTCAAAGTTAAGGAAGGTTTATTGAATAAATACGTCGATGAATTCTACGCTTATCAACCACGACCAACATGCTCGGCTCAAAGTCCCACTTGCTATAATTCGCCCTATTTATTTTGCGATGTGGCCAATTCTAGATGCATGTCCAAGGTTCGGCCGAATGGAAATTGCACTGGTGAGGACATGAAGGCAGGATGGGAGGCCGGGAAACGTACTGTAGGATCTCCAGGAAATCATAACCGTTTGATGAGGGCTCCTAACAGGATTTTCAGTAATGTTCCCATTGGATTAAGAATGAGACTTACAGAAATTTAGATCGCCCAAATTTTGTTGTTTTAGGGTTCGACGGAAAAGACATCTGCTATAAGAGCGTATGCACCAAAGGCATTTGCGTCCCTACGGTCCAAGGAGAACCTACAACGCCGCCACTTCCCACTGAAGCCCCAGTTACCACGACTACTGCCGCTCCAACGACCACCACGACCACACCAGCTCCTACACCGCCACCAACAACCACGACAACAACCACGACCACGACAACGACCACCACGACCACGACCACCACCGCCACCACGACCACTCCTCCTGGGCCACCTTCCACAACACCTATCACTATTGCCTCGACGACACCGGCGCCTCCACCCGCCACTCCACCCACGTTGGAAATCGTGCCAGTCACTCCACCACCGCAAACTGGAACGCAACCCCCAGTGCCACCCACTGTCTGGTTCCCAGTAACTGTTTTGCTCGTTCAACAGGGCAATGCCTCAGCTGCTTATACAAAAGCGAAAATCGTTACTCGCGACGCTGCCACCGACAAGACTTTCGACGGTGTGTTCGCCAAGCCGGATGATCAGCCCTACTACACTGGCGCAGCCTATGGCCAAATGCCGAATCCCTTCGCGGGGGCCAATCCTGTCAGAGTGTCCTTGGGAGTTTTCGATGAGAACAGCAAATCGTGCACAGCCATGTGCTTGCAAAATGAAACCAGTTACCAACCTTGTCAACCCGGCATCACCTTGGATGTGGATCCCGCTAAATCTGACAAAATTCCAACCACACCTAATCTGGCACTGGCGAAGTTATTGAACTGGAAGGGTTACCATCGTTCGCTGGATAAGTTCATGTTTTTATGTAAGTATGACTTTTTTAAATATAGAAAACCAGTCTTTTGTTTATCCTGCGCTCTTTATTGTTCTGAATTCAGGCGAAGTCGAAGGTGCAACTGCCCCAGAATCAGCAGTAACTTCGGCTCCACTGACTGGTAGCACGGACAAATACAGCATTTCGATCGGTGGTGGCAAGTTCATCAATATCGAAACCACAAATGATGCCGCGCATCAGATTGCTAATGGAGGTGAGTTGTGGCACACTTATCATATGGAGTGATAACGTTGCAACTTTCTACCTGACCGTTGTAACCCAATTCCTGGCTGGTCGATGAGGTTGGGGACCGTCTGGGACCTAGCTGGGAAACATAAGCCCCTAAAGTTGATGTTTTAGCAGGTGTAGACCAGACCTTCCTGTCTCCACTCAGAAGTTTTTCCCGCTGACTTCGGCTGGACACGTTGCCAGGCTTGTCTGCACTGCTACTGCATTTGAAGGGTCATAGCTTACTGAAACGAGCTGAAAAACTTTCAGTCATTTGCAACCTGACCTTTCGCTGCAGGGTGCCATAATCTACATCGCTGCTGCAGTCTATGGGGAAACGTCGGTGAGTGCACACGCAATCCATGGATGCAGACAGCTTGCGAGTGGGCGTGCAATGTGTGCAATCCTGGAGAGAACATCACTACGGGTGAGTGACCAGATAAACCTCGCTCAACTGCTAATGACAATGTTCTAATTCTGTTTCAGACGAGTGCTGCGATTACCATCCTAAATGCGGCGAGTGGGCAAAAGGGGGTCAGTGCACCAAAAACCCAACGTGGATGGAAGAGAACTGCAAGGAAAGTTGCAAAGTCTGCTCACGCTCTATTGATGATTTAGGAGTGCTCTGTGGCATTCCTAAGAAATCTGCAGGTATGATCATAATATCACGGAATAGCTGGTTCAATTGATTGGCTAATTCTGTGCTTAAAATTCTCTAGGATGCAAAAATTATCAAACGGGTTGCGACGGATGGGCTAAGCGTGGCGAATGTGAAAACAATCCTTGGTGGATGAAAGAGAACTGCCCAATGGCGTGTAAAGTTTGCACAGCATGAGAATATTTGTGACGGGTTTGTGGCGTTTCCTGACGAAATGGATGTATGTACCAAAGACCGCAGGCACAGCTTTTTCGCACGTAACATCGTTTAGCAAAGAGCAATTTTCTGATAGCTGACAGCATTTTGGAACTGTCAAAGAAATCTGTAATAAACCAAACACTTCAGCTTCATCGTGCGTATAGCCAAACGAAGGGCTGAGGTTAAAATTCTTGGCAGCACAGTACGTAGAGTAGTTGACAATGTAGTTTCAGCCGTTTCTTTCCCAAGTACGTACACAAGTAGTACCATTTGTGGTGTAACGACGTTCCTTTTCTAAGGATGGGCTCCCAGCTCCTGTCCGTCCCAGACCGAGTATGGGGCATCCCCGAAATACAGTATAACAGAGTTTGGAGATGCTGCAAAGTATGAAGATGACACTTGGTAAAATATCTACAAATGAGCTTCTAAAAAGGGGTGTAATTTTTAAGGACAGTTGACTTAAATTTTCAGCGGTCTGAAATTCGCAGTGTTTGTAAGCTGAGGTGCCTCCAGTTTCACGTTCAGCTGTCCAACTCCGATATGATTCAATGTCCATCCTCCATTGTTCGAGGCGGATGAGTCTTCATGTCGGGGTTCCAAGGGAATAGAGCAAGTCAGATCTGACTGATGGAAAAACGAGCTTCTTAAAACCCCAAAAAAGGCGGAGTCAGAAATTGTTCCGCTACGTTTTGGCTCTTACGTGAAATAACTGCAAGATGATGCAATCAGCATTCCTGGAGGTCGGCATACTTTTCCCTGGCTGGGAGACGTCAATCACTTCAGTTGATGTTTCATCAGCAGGGTATAGGCGCGGAAATTTGGCCCAGAGACTTCGGTCTCTCCACATCTCCCGCCGCCTATGTGCGCTGGTTACAGTGAACACTGCCATCGATTTTTCAGAGACCCTGCACCGATAAACTGAAACATAATTTTACTCTTTCTCAATATTTCCACATAGATGCTTTCTGTGATCAAGAATTGTTGCTTTTCTAAATGAAAAAATCTCGAAGTGTGAAACGCGTGAAGGCTTTGAAGTGATTGAGCTTTAATCAATGTAAAACTGTCATAAGCGCCATGCAGCGGGAAATTCAAGGTTTGCGCGTACGAGGGGTGCAAAATGGTCTGCTGTATACAGCGTTCTAACATTCTGCTGAGTTTTTCAATCTTGTACCCCTGCCCCCTTTTGTGGTCTGCACGACCTGTACCTGAGCTCAATCATAGTCGCACAGTCCTTGTATGTAAAGACACAATTTTCTCCCCAGCCCAAGGAGTACATGACATAACAATCTGATCTTATCAAAACTTTGACGCGACAAATCATTTGTTTGCCGTCTTCGCCCACTTTTCCACATTCCAGTGGGACGCTGTGCCGTGATCTATAATATAATCACACCAATACATCAACTATTCAAACTTAAGGCTCGCCCAGTATTACCAACGTAAAAAACTATATTAAAAAATTTCTTCCGAAAATGTACAGTTTATTACCAAGCCTCAACCGAAAACATAGAAATCTGCAAACTAATCACCAGCAAGAAGAAACAAAAAGGGCTGAAAAAAACTACATGCAATTAGTGTTAATGTTTGTTCGCGAATGTTCATTTAACTTTGGTTTATGCGATAAATAACTTCTCACGCGGTGTTTTAGGCCAAGCCTTAAAAGTAATTAGTTCTGACGACGCATGTTTTTGTGCCAAGATTGTCATCACGAGAAAACTTAGCGCCCACTCATTTGTTCTTTGCCACCACGAAAACTAGTTCGCCTTGCATACAAAGAAGGCGACTATCGAAGACCTGCAGTAAATCTGAACGCTATCCAAACTGTCAAAGCCCCCAAAAGGATGCGTAGTCAATCACCAAAGGCCCGTTTACTAAGCACTTTTTAAAATACAGGGCGCGAGTCCGTATGCCACACCTAGCATGAATAGAGTGAAATGGAAAAGTGTATCAGCTCCCGCACGACCTACAATAACTGGTCCTTTTATACTCAAGGAGTTCACTCGCACAACTGCGTACAGTTTTATGGTATCCAGGCGCGGGAGCTTCAGCTACCTGCGCCAATTGCCGTCCGTTAATATCTTTTTTGGTCAAGAAATATGCATTTATGTAAAGTAGCCTCTTTTCCGTTCTCCTTTTCTCTTTTGATTGCCTTTCTTCGTATTGTCTTTCTCCTGCAATTTGCGAATGGACAAACGATGGAGGACAATGTCGACAAATGTGTGGAAGACGCGTTAAAAGTCCGACCCGAATTAAAAGATCGCTTCGATATTGGTCTTTTGAAAATTGCTTGCAAAAAGAGAGTACAATGGAATAAAATGGCCATAAATGGTGTCGGCAAATCGTCCACTAACCCATTGTTAACACCGAGCCAGACAGCCTGGGCTGATCAGCTATATCAATGTTTTGATCAGCGATGCATGTGTCAAATGTTTGATCAATGCAAAAGGGAACTGACCAGAGTGGCCAACGCCCCGTTTGGGAATCTAACAAATACGACCACTTTTCAAGTTCGAAAAATCGATAAACGATCGATTGATCAATATTTTGCCGCAATGCCTGGGTTTGAAAGGTTAATGAGAATTGGTAAGTTTCTTCATTGTCCTGTTGTCACATGGTGGCTCAGTTGGTTGGGTTAGGGTGCAGATGCACAGGGTCATGGTCATATCTGTCGTTGGTTGGGTGCTGGGAGGCAGTTGCACTCACAAAGTTCAAGATGCTTCTATACTGCCAGCGAAGAGGAGAAAAAGATGGAAAAACAATAGGAAAGAGGGCGCAGAGTGAATGGTCTCAAGGCGAGTTTACTTAGGAGAAGAATGGGTGCAAGGTTTTTCAAAAGAAGTCTCAGCAGATGGTAGGCTCTAGATACTCGAAAGAAGTAATGGGTAGCGGAACTTCAAAAATTTATGCCTGCGCGCAAATTTGTGGGAAAAAAGTACATTCAGGAAAGCCTTTATTACTAAGATTTTTCGCAGAAGTAGAAACTGTTGTAGACAAGACGGCTTTTTTGAATTTCCTTTGTTGAAAAAATTTTGCAGAGTAGAAGCCGCTTCCTCCTGATTGTGACATGTTTGTTGCTTGCTGCATCCTGCAGCTGCCGAAGCGCTGCCATACTGGGATCAAACTTTGGATCAAGGCTTACCAGGTCCGCGTGATTCAATTTTGTGGACAGACGATCTACTGTACATAGAATTATTCGCGTGCACGGAGTTTGTTGATGTCTCGCATATATTTCAGGAAGTGACAGACAAAAGCGTGCAGTCATCTCCGAAGTCGAGAAGTTGTTGACGCAACGGATTGGCAAAGCAACACGAAAAGAACTACGACGACTGACTGACGAAGAGCGGCGTCGTTTTATCGCGGCCTTGCAAACCCTGAAATCCGAAAAGATCGACACCATGTCCAAATATGACATCATGATAGTTCAACACACAGCAGAATACAGTCCCGGTGCCCATTTCAGCGCCGCTTTCTTACCTTTTCATCGAGAATTCTCCAAGACATTGGAAATGGCTCTGCGCACAGTCGACCCTAGCATAGCATTGCCATACTGGGATCCAACTTTGGATCAAGGTTTACCAGATCCGCGCGATTCAATTTTGTGGACGGACGATTTTCTAGGAAATGGTGTCGGCGATGTGACGACTGGACCATTCGCAAATTGGACCACAGTGTCGGATACGCAGTTCCGTGATTTGTCGCCTAATAAGAAGATCGTGAGGAATATTGGAGTGTCCCAGTATGGCAGTTTGTATCGAGATAGCGACATCGCTGCCATTATGGGGCGTAAAAAGTACCGGGATTTAGTCTACTGCCTGGATCCATTTTTTGAGCTTGTTCATGGCGCTAATCATTTATGGATTGGTGGTCACATGAACGAATTGCGTATTTCGCCTAATGATCCAATATTTTTCTTATTCCATAGTTTCGTAGATTATATTTGGGAAGAATGGAGACAGAAAAATCAAGACTACGAAACACGAGCTAAAGAATTTACGGCAAATTCTGACTCATGCAACCAGTTTGCTCAACCGCAGGCTAAAATGCGACCATACACCATAAACAATATTGAGGGCTTGTCAAATCAGTACACGGATGTCTTGTACGAATACGAACCACGACCTGTGTGTTCTCAGTCCCAACCGGATTGCGGGTCCCCATATTTATTTTGTCACGCGGCAAAATGGAAATGCTTATCAAAAATCAAAACTGGAGGCAATTGCACTGGCGTCGACAATTACGATCCATGCTGGAATGGAAATTGCGTCGGTGGACGATGCGTATCGACGGCCAGCCGAGATCAAGTGGACACCACGACCACTCAGACGCCAACCCCGCCGACGACACGCGCACCAGCTCCAGCGACCAGCAGCCAGGTAGGAAAAGCAGTGTAAAGTAGCATTGCGCTGCTATTGGACTGTGTAAAGACCCAACGGCGAAATCTAAACGCCATGACTAATGCCATGGTGATGCTTGCAGGAACTCTGTGGAGTGGCTATCACCGTTAAACCACGCATCTCTGTTGTCCTATGAGCTGCCTGCTGAGAATGCAAGCACACCATACGTGCCTTTGGCGGTTTTTTTATCAGCCAAAACATCAACTCGCTTTGGTGTACCTACTTTTTGTACCTGTTGCTACAATGTCGCACTTCCATTGGGAAAGAAAAGAAAAAAATAATGCTGAGCTTCAGTCTTAGCAAGCAGCACTTCTCGGAGAGTTTTCAGAAGAATTCTAATAAAGGTGCATGAAAAATTTACTTTAATTTCCTGCTTTGTCAATACACTACTGCGCAAAATTAAGCTGCACCCTGTGTGGAAGTAGATGTACGACGTTTAAATCTGCCGCCGCTCAGCCTAGGCGGGTCATAGACGTGTATGCACAGAGGAAATCTGGAAAACTGATTTTTTCTCATGACGTTGAATGCGTTGATGACTCATTCTCTTGAAGCGAAGACAAAAGGAGCATGCTTGATTTGTTGTGACTCGAAAGCTGCTTGAAGACTCGTAGGTGATTTGTACGTTTAATTTTTCTCATGGTTTCATTTCACTACTACGATGACCCCACTCGAGAACTCTTGCTCTTGCAAAAGAGCACATGCACACTTCTGTTTTAGCCAACTGTGTGGGTCCCAATCACAGTCCTTTCACTCAATGGGCGTTCGGGAGGAGGTTTTCCAACTGCACGAATAGTGACGACGGAGGAAACGACATCAGAACAATTGGCTGGAGTAGTGGCCAATTCGGCCGAGAAGCCGTACTATACGGGGTCGGCCTTCGCTCAAGTGAAGAGTCCATTCGCGCCTGGCCTCACTGGACCAGTCAGCGTGCAAGTGGAAGTTTTTGACGACAGTGGCCATAGATGTGCAAGCATGTGCCAGGAACAAGGGTCCATCTACAATCCTTGCGAAGTATCATTTTCATTGACGGCGACATCTCAGCAAGAGGACGGAGTGGCATTTGCTCAAACCATGGGTTTGGCGAAAAAGCTCAATTGGCAAGGGGAAAAGCACATACCTGATCGATATTTGTTCATGTGTAAGATTTCACTTTTTCCGACCAGTCAGTGTAACAAGGTATTTGTCACACCTAGGCCCAACTGGCAGATCGAGGTTGTCGCCTGGGCCAGCTCCACCAGACCCCGCAAGAGAGACTACTACAACCACCAGAGCGCCTCAACCTGCTCCAAATTCAGTAACCCCATCGATTTCGATATCGATGAATGGCCAAGAGTCGAGGGGCGCAGACACTGGTGATATTATGATAAAAGTGGTCCATTCAAACGGTGGAACGACTGCAGCCCCTTCGATTGGGGCACCACCTGGCGGGGCGCCCTCTGTTGCCGGTCCTGAAATTCCTGATGGTAGGGATCCCTGAAAGGTCCTTTTATCATAATCATACTAGCCTTTTCTTAGACTGCACAAACGATCACAGGTGTTGCCCGATTTGGGCTGCCGTTGGCGAATGTAACAGAAATCCCTGGATGAAAAACGCTTGCCGAAAAGTTTGTGGTGTGTGTAAATCAAGAAAAGCTGACAGCAGTAAATGAACTGGCTGAAAAAATGCAGTTTTAGGCATTTTTAATTTTTAGGAGTGTGCGTCGACCTGGATCCCAAGTGTGGACAGTGGGCAAACGACGGCCAATGCGAGACAAATGACCTTTGGATGGAAGAGAACTGCAAAAGAAGTTGCGATATATGCGATAGGAGTACAAATGAATTGAAAAGCCTCTGCGGGGCTGCACCGAATAGAGGTGAGCTCGAGAAATGTTTCTTAGGGACTAGAAGCAGCCAGTCAGTCAGTACAACATGACTGCGATTCGCACTTAAAGTTTCAGAGGTACCCAGATACTGTCTCTGAAAAATCCGTTTCCGCTGTCCACGTGGAATTCGTGGAAATCAGTGGATTGGTAGAATGTTAGTGGATCCATTGTCGACTCTTTGGAGCAGGATATCTGCGTACACACCTTTCACCCAAGCGCTATGACGTTTGTCATCATGAGGGGGAGGAACTACTGTCGCACTTTTCGAACCTGCTCATACTCATATATAGCCCTACCGCCTGGTAGGCTATGGCGAGCGGGAGAGAGATCGATCGACCCTCTTGGGTTGCTGTTCCAGCTCCAGGTATGGTCGCATGAGTTGCCTACTTCAGTCGGTTTTATCCCGCCGACTTTGATCGGCCACTCTCTCCTACGCCAGCCAGGCATGGTTGCACACATAAGAGCTGAGACGGCTGGGCATAGAATTGAAGTGACACTTGCAGAAATCGCATGATTCCCTGAGGAGAAAACTTTGCAGAAGTCAGCATGGGGAACCAGTGCTAGGCTACTTTGAATTCTAAGGTTGGAAGTATAGTTCGATGCGATGCGTCAAATAAGCTTGGGGACGTTTTGGGCGTTCTTTTAATCGTCAGTTCACTTAAAAGTGTCTCATTGCAAGCTTATTTGACGAATCGCATCGAACTATACTTTGGGCTTAACAATATCAGCTTTCAGCTGGTATGAAAAGCTTTTTTAGACACATTTTTCCACTACAAAACTATCTTCCTACAAAAGCAACCTCATGATTTTCCATTCCTTACAGGAGGTTGCGCCAACCAGGACCCGTTGTGCATCGAATGGGCTAAACAATGGGAGTGTATCAATAATCCTTGGTGGATGAAAGAAAATTGTCCTGAAGCTTGCAACTACTGCAACCCTAGGCTACGGAACTGAAAATGAATAGTTTTGTATGAAAGCGGGTATTGCTAGCAGTATCATCGAGATATTGGGTAGGTATGAACTAAATCTACGACTTTATGGTTCAGTTTATAATGTCATTACTATTACAGCAATAGTGCGTTTAGAGTAAAAGATTAAATCGAGACTAACATGTTTCTGCGGCACGGATAGTATCGATGCTTGTAAAGGCTTGGTGTGGATAGCACCGTTAGACCGAAGTACGGTTGGTAAAAATTCTTGATTTGAATGCGTATGCGTGTGCGTATACGCAAAGTCTCTCGAATGCGTATGCGTATTGCGTAATGCGCAAATTGCGTACTCCAGAAAGTCTGCATACAATTTGCGCATTGCGTATTTTTTTACAGTCAGTTTCTACTGTTATAATTATCAGCGACCATAGCAGCTGTAAGGTCATTCTGATATGGGAATACATCTCGCTGCCGCTTATAGCCAGCTTACGTCCAATTGGAAAAATTCATGGCAGCTTCGATCATGGGATCTTCCCAGGTACTCTCAGCTCCCACGCAATCGATGCCTCAATTGCCATGAATAGTTCCGATATGGTACTTTTTGAAACACTCGTTCAGCACTGGCGGAAGATGCCATTGCCACGATGGTACAAGGTGATATTCAGCTATATATATTTCAAAAACCTAGCACAAACTTTGGCTTAAAAGGCCGCAGACCCAAATGACTGGCTGAGCTTCTTTGACATACTGTAACGTTCTAATTAAGCTTTTAGAGGTTTTCAGCGTAGCGTCCACGGGCTCACAAAACATTGCTTAGAAGACATTGCTAAAATTGACGAAAAGACTGCTAAAACTTTCCAAATTTCTTGCACAAATTTCGTATAAGAACATTTACATCGGATACGAACTTTTAAGAATGACAGGGTTTTTTAATGTCTTATAGGAACGTTTGCCGAAATTCCTTTTGACCATATTGGATTACAAAAGCAAGTCTATCCTCGCACCGTATTTTATACCGCTCTGTTGAAACGCAATTGACTGGCTGCCCGATTGTGTGAAGAAACATAGACGCTTCCTATGCGCATTTTCCTCATACAGTAGGTAGGCTCGCTTTGGGGGGGGGGATCATAATTGAGCAACCTCAGAACTCCTACCAAGTGAATCACTACGTGGAATACAATACAATTTCTTCCACCAACTCCTCTAGGCCTCCTACATGCTGTACATGAGAAATCCTCACTGAGGAGACTGAATAAAGTAGCGCAGTTACAGAATCGCTACAAACTATTATACTTACTCCGTACTGTGAAGCCTGTGAACCACTGCATGCAAAGTTGCGGAAAAAACTTCTCTTTATGCTGGGGGCTTTATGAGCCTTTTATTAGAGCTTTATGGCGACATTAGGAGCTACAATAAAAGGCCAAAAAAAGAAGAGTAGAGGAGATAGATGTGGTTATGCGGGGACATATATGGCAGCCCTTCCTTCTACGTGCAAAGCCAGCAGACAAGACAATGACTCTGGGGCAAGGAATATGGATTAAGAAGAGGATGATAGCACATTACCGGCCTCGTGGCCTGATGGGTTAGGCGTCTGCCTTTCACGCCAGGTGCGCAGTTACTGGCGAGTGTTCGACTCGCGGGCCGGCAAATCATTTCGTGTAAAATGTGTCCCTTCACCCTCAAGTGCGCATAAGCGTTTGGTGATGTGGTAAAACATGAACATGAACATTAAAATTAGCATCAATCGTCGCCATCGTTAAAAAAAATGCGCAATAATTTATAATTTAGGTCAAGATACTTATATCGGCGTACATTGTATGTATTGCGTACAAGCCAGTTTGCGTATGCGTACATGCGCACATCGGTTAGAATGCGTATGCGTATGCGTATTTTGTACGCAACCAACTGTAGACCAAAGAAGTCAGCTGATTTATTGGACTGACAGTAATCAAAAAATTAGCTGACATAAGGCATGAAGGCACATGTAAACAACAATTATACCTTACATAGCCAATCAATGCTGAAACAAGCACACATTGCAAAGATACAAGCAGTCTACAAGGCGTCGGTTAGGCTAGTCGTAAGCTGTAATACAAATGATTTGCCTGCCCTACCGATGCACAACCGGAAATATAGAGAAGGCTCAGCTGTCCCTTGCTAAAATGTACAATAGAAGCGGATACCGCCACTGGCAGTCCTGTCACGACCTGAGACGCCATTCTTCGACATCTAATTTTGTTAACATGAATTGCATGCGCGAGCACAATTCGGCTGCATCCACGATGGGTTTCGATCACATTCGCCATTACGAGCCCAGCGAGCACATCTATTGTCACTGTTGCGACATTGATTATCTGCAAAAAAAGATTAGTTCGAGTCTTGCATGTTGTCTTAATGAGGACTATAAAAGTGAAGTCGTTGAGTAAAACACCTGCAATGTCGAAGAAGATGCAGCAGCACCAGCATGGACTGCATTCATTCCAGATTTTGCGTTACAAATTGGGTTTTAAAGCACCTTTTGCAAAGTGGCATATGTGTGCATCCATATGAATACAAGTTTTCTGCAAGCAAAATGAAAAGCAAGCTGTAAAATTAAAATAGCGAATCAAGTTTTTTGCTGTTTAAACTTGGAAGGCAAATCCTGGGAAAGCATTAAAGTAAAACTATGCAGATAGAGAGATAAAAGTCGACGGATTTATCACACCTATGCCCTTTCTGACAGATTCAAATTACGCAGACAGTGCTAACATTGACAGAAGAAGTCTATGTATATTAAGCATCGCTATTTGAAAAAAACCCTCCTTTGTCTAATCGTCTCGTTTGTTTTGTTGCGCCCTTAGACGGAATGCAGTCAGAGTCATTGGGTCGACAGATGACTGGTTTTCCACTGTTTCAGCTGACGGAAGGCGAAACAACAGTGACACGCCCAGTTTTCAAGAGCATAGTCAGAGTGTCAGAGCGCGAGAATTGGAGCGCGACTCGAAACACAACACTTGTTTGCGACAGTGTCCAAACTGAAATTTTTTGTCACCGCTATGGTAACAACTAGTATTCTATCTTTGGCACATTTAGTAGAATCAAAAATGATTTGACTTCTCAACTCAAGATTGGAAAAATATTTACGCCTCACTCGTGCTTACCATCAGGTTGAACCGTATTACTCGACTCGTCTCCGCCTCCGATCGCGCACGCAGCACCAGCCGTGTCGGAAGTGCAAGTATTACAACTGACTGGGCATCCCACACTCATCCATGCTGCATTCGATTGACACTCGCCTTGCGATGCCCACATGCCGCAGTTAGCATGCGTGTCAGTGCAACCTGCAAGCAGCCATCGAAAAAGCCATCCAAAAAATGCAAAGCCGCAGCAAATGAAAATAAAAGCCAAAGTTCACCTCCATTATTTCCACCTGTGCATACAGAGCAAGCAGCTCGGCAATTGGAGCGCATCCAAGCTGAATTGCGGTCGCATTCACCCGCACTCGCCCAATGAACGCAGCAGGCGTGGTCGTTTTGACAATCTGCGTAATTTATAGTTTGGTGCAGGCACAGCTTATATTATAGATAGAAACGTTTTTTGGCACGAGTATCTCAAGCTCTTGTAACCTAAGTTCAGCAATGCGAGCGAATGCATTCTTGATTGCCAAGACTGAAAGCAAAGCAAGCTAAACATTGCCACTCTATAACCTTGTTGTTGGTGGGCCTCTAGTAGGTGCAGACTGCATTGCTTACTTCCAGTCTGTTCGTTGTTATTATTTTCAGGCCCGCTGAATTGCCCTCTGACGCATCGCCCATCGACGCACTGACCATTGAAACAGGCATCGAATCCTTCATAGCCACCACATAAACCACCCAGCCTGATTTTGGAGACGCATTTATTCCATCGCGTGTCGCAAAATAAGTATTTTGTGCCACCGCAGCCAGGACAGAATGGGCGGTCGGAGTAAGAATAAAACACTTCGGTGTACCGATTTGAAAGACCGTCGCCATTGCTCAGCTGATAAGGCTGCATTTGAGCATCGAAACGACTGACCTAAAATTGAAAAGTGTGCCAAGTTTTTAAAATGTGAAATTTCAGCAGGCTTGGCCCTATTTGAGCTCTGTGAAAACTTTTCCCTATCAAAAAACGCAGGAGCATGTGAGCACTCGCGAGTAGGTGCGCATTTAACGCGAAAGCACAGCAACCCTGCTGGGAAAGGAGTAGTGTCGCCGTCGTTCATCACAGTACATGCAGTATAATTGATAGTACTGTACGCAGTGCTCTCAATCAGCTGCTCTTGATTGTTCGCTAAGCGATGATTCGTTGGAGATTGATGGCCCCAAAAGTAAACATCAGCTGGCCAGCAAAATTGAAATGAAAAGCATCCTGTTTACTCAAAAGGCTGTTCCCCTCAAAAAGGTTCTTCCACCCAGGCCCAATAATTTTAAAAGTTGCAGCTCAGTCAGATTCGCTTCGGCAGATTGTCTGATTTTGGTGAGAGGGAGCTTTAAGCAAAAATGAACACTTATTCGAAATTTCGTTTTGTTGTTTTTCTCTCAAAATCTGGTCATAATTGCGCTGCCACCACCTTAAAAATTTAAGCCCTCTCCCCCTCTCGATCCCTTTGAAACTTTATCTCAAAGATAGGTTGAAATTATTGCATTTTTGTCCCAGAGACGTGACTACTGCACTGCCGAGTGTACTTGTTCGATGAGTCTATATTACTCGATGGCAGACTTACCCAATTGCAGGCTTCATTGTTGAAAACATACTCGTTCTCTCGTTGTTGATACCCCTGATGCCTCCACCGCCAGTTCTCCCAGATCAGGTCGACGAACGCGTGCAATGAGTAGAACAAAGGGTCATTGGGGGATGTCCTCAACGGGCTCATATGCCCGCCGACCCACATATGAGTGGCTCCGTGCGCTAATTCAGTGAACGAGTCCACACAAAACACTAAGTTCCTGTACCTTGGTCTGCTCAAAATCGTATTTACATCGCGGTCGTTTATCAGACTTCCTTGTCTTCCCAAATTTCTCATAAGTCGACCACTTCTAGACAGAGTACCAACTTCTGCATCGCGCATTACAAACCAGTTGCCGAACGGACCATTAACCACATCGCCAAAGCCGTTGCCGAAAAAGTCGCTGGTCCATAAAACACTATCGGCTGGATTTGGCAAAGGCGCGTCAACCGTGGGGTCCCAGTATGGCAATGCAACACCCGTATCGTACATTCTCAGGGCCAGCTCCAAATTCTTCAGCATTTCTCGATGGAAAGGTAGAAACGCCGCGCTGAAGTGCGCTTCAGGCGCGTTGTCAGGCGTGTGATAAACGACTAGAATGTCATACTTGCTCATTCCGTCGATAAAATCATTTTTCAGGTTGTTCATAGCTCTGAAATATCTCCATCGATCGCCATCGCTCATTTGGCGAATTTCTTGACGAAAAGCGCGGCCTGCACGATTCGGCAAGAAATTGTCGACCGGGAATCGTTGACGTTTTGATCGCTGTCGATGCAGCAATCGACGGGTGACATTGACCACGTTATCGAAGGTTGCACATGCGTTCGAACGCTGGCAAATGCACTCGACATCGGGGCATTTGTGCAGTGACTGCAGCCATTCGAACTGAGCTTCGGTGAAGTTTGCCTTGCGGAATGTATGATTTGAGCTAGTTATATTGGCCACTGTGCGTTGCCACATGGCGTTCCGGGAGCAAATCGTATTGATTAATGATTCTGAATATCGTTCGCTGACTGACGGGTCGGTGGCTCGGATGCGATCCCTACACGCCTTGACAGCGTTCTTATCCTCAGGATGGATCCGGGGCTCGGGTGCTGGTGACGATCCAGGAGGCTGGGCTACCGTGTTTTCGACTCGTTGCAAAGGGGGTCCCTGACCTGCTACCTCAATTAATAGGGCGAGGAAGAATATACATTTTACCATATGAATAGCTGAAGACATGGCGGAAGTTAGGGTAATGCGAGCGGAAGTCAATGTGCTCGATGAAGGAGCAGCTTATTGACTGACCAAGTCTGCACTGCAACTGAGGCTGCTGGCGAAGTGCAATTTTTCAAAACTTGGAACAAGATTTATAGCACTCCCAAAGACCGAAAAGCGTCAGCTACCGATATATGAATGCCAAGCATCTGGCTGCTTGAAGGAGAAAGCTATTTTTGGTTGTTCGAAACGCACAGTTTCAGCTTTCGAACGGTATGCTCTTTGCATAAAGTCAGATAAACTGAGCGTGAACTGGTGACTAGTTTTTCGAAATTTCTTTCTTGTGTTCTCTACGCCCATTTCTTACTAACTCGGCTGATGAGATGCGATGCGTTGGCTTTGCTTAGGCTTGACCACACGCTGACTGTATGCGTAAACGGCCAGTGGGCAGTCGAAGTGGAACACGTATTTTAAATCCGGTTCGCGTGATTCTTTTATGAACTCGGGATCTTATGTGCGACACGATAGAATGAAGAGGGGGTCGAAAATAGAAGTACATCTCACACATGATCTTGGGGATGACTCAGAAACAGGATGCTAATATCCGACATTGGTGATTAGTATTCGTATGCGTGGGGCTCACAGCACTGATTCGAGCAGCCTACCTTGGGACGGATTGGCGATGGCAATCTATCCTCTGCGCAGACGTGATGGGGATCGAGTACCAGATGCGGGTGTTGTTTCAGCTAGACCTGGTCGGAAGACTTGGGTGGCTCAAGAGTAAGGGGTAGACGGGTTCAACAATGTGTCAATAGCTGCCTACTTTCCTTTGAGTAATGGACGAAGACGAGTGGGATCACTGGCTGCTGTTGGCTCTCATTTGCAGCTTAATTTTTAACTTCATTCATTTTCGAAATTTCTTTCATTTTTAAAAATTTAAGTAAATCTGCATTAATCTCCAGGGTTTTAGACTCATTGTCAACATCATAGAATACACCTGCCAGTGGGGTCGACCAGATGGAGGAGTGGCTTCCCCCCAAAAGGGAGAGAGCTAATCTCACCCAGCAGCCTGTTCCTACTGTATACTGCCCTGGCTCCTCCCAGCGGAGCCAACTGCCTTAACCACACCCGTAAGAATTCATGGCGGCCCCAAGCGGCAATACTCAAATTATCACCCTTGAATACTCGCAGTAAATGCCGCAGATGGGATATTTATTGCACTCAGCTGGTCTGTACTCACTTGCGCTTTCATGAACCGACCAATAAGCGGCAGGTACGCACTCTTTCTTTCATCGTTCGTGGTTTCTTTATACTTGCGGAATCGGCCTATCGCTAGAGCGTCCTCCAACCACATAGAAGACCTCTACTCTGCTTTGATCACGTCTTTTCTGCCCTCTGCCGCCCTTCTAGCTTTTTGCATTTAATCATAGAGGTCGGCCAGATACGAGAATATTACTTACAAGCGCTTTGTACAAGAAGTTACTGCGGCAAGCACATTTGCGCTTTGTCAATGTTTCAGTCGGTAAAAAAAGAAGGGCAATTTGAAACTGGAATTCTGCCATTCAGAGACAGTGACAATTACACGACTCCTCCTTATACCCATTGTCGGGACAACTTTTTCCTGACGGGACGGGCTGCGACGAAGGAAGACTTGTTCAGGATGAAAATTGACAGTTTATTTCCGTATTTTTAGATACAAGAGGTACTTCTTTAAAGCCATCCCTGTACTATAGTAACGGCCATTGGTACAGTATATCTATGCTAAGAAAAACAGTACCTCTATTTCACGTACTGCTTCAACGTTTTGGCCCATGAGTAAAGGGCAGTAAGTATTTTTGGTCATATAAGTGGACGAACAAGGTTGAAACGGACGACGCAGTTCAAAACAGCTGCCAGCTTGGCTGTTTTGTGAGCGCAAAAATGAGCATGTTCAATTTTTTGCAAGACTAGTGGTTCGATTTATCTGGCACTCCCAAGTCGGTGGGTAGGAGCTTACATTTTCGATTTACTGCACAGTATTTCGCTTTAAGCCGCATAAATATTATGCTGTTCTATGTAACGGGTGTGTTGTGTGTGGTTAGGGCAGTTGGCTCGGCGTGGAGGAGCCAGGGCAGTATAAGAACAGCTGCCGGGGGGAGGGGGGTGGTGGGGAAGCCACCCTCCATGTCGTCCACCCCATTGGCAGGACTGTTGTAAGTCGCCAAAAATGTTATACTAGTACGTAGTTTGAGAGTGCGACAGATCTTCGCTCTCGTGCCGGCGGGTTCGGGCTGAACTTACAAGCGAGCGGTCCAAGGTCTTCAATAGCCCAAGCCTTGTAGAAAGGCTTATTCCTGCAGAATATCGATCACCGAGACCCCGCTTTCTACTGTGTGCCGCACCTCCTAATGGTGCCTGCAACTGCTCTGTGCAATCACACGAGCCTGGCTGCTGGTCGAATGCACCCGGTCCTAACACGACCGCAGAGGCCCTGTGAGAGTATGCCAATCGAGGTCCCTGGCCAGCACCTGGCTCGCCCCACAGTTCTGCCAGTGGGGTCAACCACATGGAGGAGTGGCTTCCCCCCAAAAGGGAGAGAGCTAATCTCACCCAGCAGCCTGTTCCTACTGTATACTGCCCTGGCTCCTCCCAGCGGAGCCAACTGCCTTAACCACACCCGTAAGAATTCATGGCGGCCCCAAGCGGCATTAGTCAGATTATCACCCTTGAATACTCGCAGTGAATGCCGCAGATGGGATATTTATTGCACTCAGCTGGTACTGTACTTACTTGCGCTTTCATCAGCCGACCCAGAAGCGGCAGGTACGCACTCTTTCTTTCATCGTTCGTGGTCACTGAGCTTTATGCTTGCGCAACTCATGTTATCTCTGAAACGAAAAATCAAATTCGTGATCTGACTAATCGATTGATGCCAGAATAAAATGGATACGTAATCTGACACGGCGGCGGATAGCAGAGTGGATAGTTAGGCAAAAAATTTTCATTTAACAAATTTTGTCTTTTATAGGGCGATGGTACAAGCACAGTTATTGCGAGCGAAGCGGTAGTCCATCTGCGTCACTATGCGAAACACAGGGGTTCTGACCACGATAAGTACCATTCTTGATGAGATTGCTTGTGGACAGTGACAACGCAAGATATGTAAAGGCTGGGATCTTTGGGTCCAGTCGATGCAGTAATGACACTGATTGAACGGCTGTCACCAGTAGTGTGTGGTCAAACCGACGGGTACAGTTCGGATTTGCGGTGATTTCATAGACTTGATCAATCAACACATTATCAATCAGCCTCGGTTGAAGATATTTTTGTAGGTACTGCTCGGTGATCGAGCTCAGGGAAGCGTGTTTGCAAGTGTGAGTGGCATCCGATTCCAGAGGACTCGTAGTAATACGGTTAGAGGCTTGCATCGTCCAAACGTTTGCCGTTTTGGGTCACCAGCACATTTTGTGCATGACTTACGGCTAGTGGCCCTTTTACAATTGAGGTACGTCAATCATGCACCTGAAGATCACAAGCGTGGTGAAAATATTTCCACCTGTTCAACAGCTTTACAGGGCACAACGGACAAGAATAAGATACACGTTCAAGACGCTAAAATCTTTCAAATTCTGAGATCTAATTAAAAATTCTTGGCTACGTTGAATTTGTTTTACCCGTTGGGAGGAACTGTACAAACTTTTAACGGGTGATAAATACGCGTTTGTATGTATCGGCTCAAGTGCGCTCACGCGAGTTCAAAGCAAACAAAATCTAGAACTGGAATAAAAATTGAACCTTCTTCTTTGCCTTCTCAACTCGAAGAATGTCTTCGGATCCCGCGTCAACCTCACTTTTCACAGTGTCGCTGTGCCCATCTGCGCCAACTATAATTTCAGATGGTATGGATTCATTGACCTCATTTTTCTTAGCTATAAAAAATAATCATCTGGAAGTGGTTGAAAAACTTTTATCATCAAAATCAGTCGATGTCGATCATAAATTTGCACCCGAGAACAAACCCGCCATATTTCTTGCGGTAGAAAGTGGTCACAGAGAAATCGTGTCTTGTTTAGTTCGATACGGATGCAGTGTGAATCAAGGCGATCGACGAGGAGAGACCCCATTGCACCAGGCCGTGCGCGATCGACGAAAAGATTTGATCGAGATTTTATTGAAAGAACGAGCAAAAATTTGCGTTTTAAACAGTGATCGATTAACTGCATTGCATTTGGCTGTTTATTTGCGATCCTTCGATATTGTCAAAACACTTTTGTCCTCTCCTCTATCTGAGACAGCTCATTCGAATGGTCCCACTTCGGAATATTATCTCAATCTGATTTTTCTTCTCGATATATCCGGAACTGTTAGCCCGTTTTCATTGGCTTGTTCGAAAGGATACGATGAAATCGTCACGTTTTTCTTATCCCTATTACCCACTAAGGAAATTGCCACCAAATACTTTCAACGTCGTCGACCAATGGATACCACAAACCCTTTTCATTACGCCCTGCGTCTGGACGAGGAAACTACTTTAGCACTAATCGATAAGCTTCCTACGGAAGAATTTCTGGTTAGTTGCCGCGATGACTACATGAGATGGTCACCTTTGCATCGATTGGCGCAGGCTGATCACGTTTTGCAAGCTAAAAGTGGTCGCGTAGCTTCGATTCTATTGAACAGAGCTCAGGCGCCGTGCGATTTGCGCGATCTGAATGGGCGTACTCCATTGCAATTGGCTATTATTAGACGAAATGAGGCTGTAATCGAAGCTTTACTCAGAGCTGGTTGTCGAATCGATATTCGTGATCAATATGGTAATTCAGCTTTACACTACGCCGCTTTGGCTTGTGTGTACAATTTAGGATCGACTTGGATTATCGAACGATTGTTAGCATTTGGATTGGATTTGGCTCGTGAGAAGTGGTTAATGGCGGTGATGGAACGCGATCGGCGTACATATGAGGGCAACGTGCTTGTGAGGGCGCTGGTCGATTTGAAACAATCGAATGTTTTGCTGAGTTTGCAAAGAATATGCCGCACGGCTATACGCACCCATTTTAAAGAAAAAGCGGACGAAGTAATTGAAAAATTGGATTGCGTTCCTTCGGCGATGAAAATTTTTCTTTTGGTGGAAAATGAACCGAAACTTTTAGGTTTCCCAGAATAGGTAGGCTGAGAATTTTTCAATTTTTGCCGCCGTCTTTACTGAAAAGTTGGTGGAAAATGCTTGCCGCTTCTTTTCAAACTCACTATATATGGTGCACTTTACCTGCGCTCTTCTACTAGGCCTGCTCTCTAGAGCAGTGGGTTGTAAATTTTTTTTTCGAACAAATTTGCAGTATTTTAGGACCAGCAGGTCTCAGCGGGTTGCTGTCTATGAGCTCGATATTTTCATTGAAATTTTACGTGTAGGTACCGCCTTCTGATTTTGATCTGTTTGAAGGGAAGCGACTCTGGCGACTTCCTTTTAAAACTGGTGCGTTTCAGTAGGAATCTATCTGGGAGGCAGAGCAAAATGTTTTTATGAAACGATGTATGTTTGAGTTGACGTGAAATCCAGCACCTCATTCGATGTTTGGACTGTTTCGTGTGTTTTTGCTACAAAACGTAGGAGGCCTACGTGAGCTTGGCATATTACGGGTCGCTAGGTGGCCCGGGTACACAGGAGTTTTCTCACATGCATAATAACGTGCAAAGACAGACTGTGAAGGCCACCCTGACTGCAATGATTAATGACCCAAGTCCTACCACCAATCATAAACATAGTTTTTCCACAGTTGCGATAGACGATAGAAATTTTCATTATAAAACTTGATCTTGGTACCCCGCAATGCTAGTATTGTACAACCCGCATCAAACCAGTGAGCACTGGAGTTTAACAAAAAACTGGCATTTCAAGCGATGAACCAAAACTGGTTGCTTTGTGGCAAGAATAATCGACTCCGCATTCTTGATCAAAGTCCACTCCAACACTAGCCATTGTCGAAGTAAATTCATTTTCTTCAAGAACCAATTTACAAAACGTGTTTCTGTAAGAAAATCCCATTCGTTTAATTTGAGTTGCTCGATCGCTTTGAAATTGTTGTTTTCGTTGATGAAAAAACGCTTGAATAGCATTTGGAGATAAATCGGGACAATCGGCCACTTCTAATCGCTCCAATCGTAAGCATCGCTTCGCTAATAAAACCAAAATAGTAGAAAAAGCATCATCGTATTTACAATCGAATGAAACTCGGCGTAGGGTTAATTCTTTTAAGGCTTGACATCGATCGATCAGTTCCATAAAACTTTGAAAATTTAGGTCCATATGCGATAAATTGATAGATTCCATCCTTACACTTTTCTGATCAATATTATCGCTGAAATTAGTTTTTCCAACAAGCATTTTATCCATAGCAACTTGATTACAGGAAAATTTTTCCATTTTTTTGCAGTAAATTGTAAAATAAAAAATGATTGAGTTCGGCACACTGATCACATCGATCGATACTGATCTCAATTTTGAACATACTCTAGCGAATGCTAAAAATGCATTTGAATCCGGTCCATTTGTATGTAAAGTTTTCATACGTAATTCAAATTTTCTTAATTTTAAACATTGAGCACCCAGACAAACCAAATTTTGGCTATCGAATACGCACGGATCTTGAATTTTGACTTTTCTCAGTAAAGAAGGCCAACGAAATCGGAATCGTACCCGTCGGCAATCGACTAAATCCACGCTGGTCACTTTTTGACACCAATGAAAAATTTGTTGTAAATCTTCATCGCTCAGTCGGGCCAAGCGTTGTAAGGTCAAGTGTCTCAAGGTTTGCAAATGGGAAATGATGTCAAATCGCTGTATGGAATTGCTATCAGTCAAAACTAAACTTTGCAACTGATAAGCACTCGGCCGATCGCCTTCGCACCACAGGCGCGCCAATTGTTCATCAGCTAGGCCTGTCTTATTGGTCAATTCCAATGCAATAAATGATTGCAATCCATTCTCAGGCAAGCGAAGTGCATCGAATTCGTGAGCACTCGGATTCAAGCGTTTTAATTTTCTCATTTTGCGCAAAGCATCATCCAGGGCTCGTTCCAAGTGGCAACTGCTGTATTGTCCAGTCGTGATTAAAATACATTCGTTCAAGTTCAGTTCTTGCAAATTCCTTTTGTTCTTTTTTAAAAGTTTTAATAAGGCTTCGTCGGTGATTGCGCATTGGGACAAGTCCAGTGACTGAATTTGGGGAGAATGTATTTTAAGTAGCCGAACAACATCGGTTGTGATGACCGATTTTAACTTTGCGCGTTCACTGTCCGTCATATCAGTTGGAGAAAATGAGAGACTGGTTATATTCTTACAACGAGAAAGGATAGTGGTAAGAATTTTGTTCAGTGTATATTCGTCCAATGCGGACCAATCTTTATCGATCGATTGTAACGGATCGGATACAGGGGCTACACGGTAATTCCATTGGCTGAGCGCAGTGTCTGACGAGGACCACGAACTTAAATCCGGAACTCGAAAACATTTGACATCGTCGTAAGTAATCGATTTTTGCCAATGTTGATTCACACATTCCAATAATAATCGATCCATAAAATCCAAATGACTAATTATGGCTTTAAAACATTTTTCTGGCAAAATCAAGTGAGTTTGATCAGAAATTAAAAAATTATTCGCGGTTTCAGTATGTTGGCCAAGCATTGCATCATTCCTTGAACACTGCGCCGACTTCAACAGGCGAGGCTCACTTGTCAGCTGATCGATATTTGCTTGATGCACGGCCATATCTTATCACGGGTCTGGTTCGAATTTATCGAAAACTTTCAGACTTGAAACAAAAGTATACCCACTTAACATGAGTCTTAATTCGAGCGCACTGGCGACGAGCCCGCCAACACAACGTCGTCGAAGCCGACCTTTGCTCGACGCAGCTGAAGAGAATGTGGAAAAGCAAACACTCCCGCTCGGTGGACTATGAACTATGTATGTAGGCACTAACATAGGACTACATTAGGCTGGCCGTACGAGTGCAAGCGAAGTTGCCATAGAACATAGAGTCCGGATATCTCTCACTTGGGTGGAATCGTATGTCGTGACCATGCGTAAGTGACAGGCGCGCATTCCCCGCGGACAGTTGATGCGCAGGAAATTTTCCAGCCTAGCGCTCCCCTCTTTCACGTGATGACAAATACACGCACGTGAAATATTTTGAAATAGATCATTTTCCGTCAGAAATTTAAATTAGGGAGAAACCGAGACGGGCTTATTGCACTGTATTCACTACAAGGCACAAATTCTGTCACATACCTACCCTCTAAATAAGCCAGCCATGTCATTTTTGCAAAAAGTAAAGTGTATACTTTATGCGTGAATTCTGCATTTCAAATTGATGGTTAGACGCAGATGTATTGTTCAAGCACGTGACATGACGATTGTGCTGCAAAGCAGTACCTATTGTGCTACTTCTTAATCACCCATTGTATCACAGGTTCTCTGTCTTCTACTTGAATACGTGGCTTACGAGCAATGCGTGCATGCAGTACCCATGTACAATATTGCGTATATGCAACTTCGTTTGCTTTGGGAACATACGCTCGTGCCCCTATCAGAGCTGTCAGCAACGCTTGGATCGCTGTCCACCATCTTCCCAAACCACTTTTTACAAAAAAGCGTGTTGTCCGCTCTGCGAAGGAATTCTGTAGCGAAATGAACACACAATGAGTGGTACAGAGGTTACTGCAACATTCCTCCGTAAAGCAGACAACGTTCTTTTACTTTGACCTTTGAGTGACTTTGATCAGAAATTAGAAAATTATTCGCGGTTTCAGTATGTTGACAAAGCATTGCACCACTCCTTTTCGAGGTCAGATTCGAGGAGCCTCCTACCCCGCATAAGGCCTCTCCTCGTTTATCGACCCCGGAGGGATCAGGGGTGGATCACCCACCACCAGGCGTGCAAGGCGCAGAGAGAACTTGACCAAGTTCTCAGGAGGCCAGAGATAAACCCAGGCGCCCAGTTTCCAGCTCTGCCAGGCAAACTGTGAGACGCCTTTCACCTCTACACCGCCGAGGCGGCTGAGCAGACAACATGCTGTTTTGTCATAAGTGGTTAGGAAGATTAGACGGCTATCCAAAACTCACTTTTCAACTCGTGCTCATACCCCTCCCTCTCAAACTGCTGTGCCAATTGTGGTAAGCACCACGGAGAATCCCGCTGTATACTTCCGAAGAAAATAAACACGTTATGATTTATACCGACAGTATATTCGCTGTGTGCAAATGTTGGACTGCCTCACTTATAGCCCCTCAGTTGTGCCATGGGTCAGCGCTAACTGAAATCGAATGTATTACTTAGAAGCTCCTAATTCCTGCCTTGTTGATACTATGTATGCGCGCGCGGTGCACAGTAAAAGTGAGCCTTTGTACTTCTCTGCATTAGTATACCCGTCAGTTTCATATCCGCATGTGAACTTCGGGCATACTGTACATATTCTGTTGAGTTGACAAGTGAGCATGGACTCTTCGGCTTCGTTCCCTCACTCAACCCAGTCAATATGCAGAAACGGCACTATCATTCTGCTAGCCAAATATCATGGGTAGGTACATGAAAAGAAAGAACGAACTGTTCCCCATTACAGTTAGAGATCTTGCATTCGACACGATGCCAAAAAGTACTGGAATGTGGCCTAATCAATGGACAAATTTGATGCGCTTAAAAAACTCTGGAACAGCTACAGTCTGCATGCTTTGAAACCACTTTTAGATGTGCAGTAATAAAAAAATTAGGAGACAGCTTTAGATACCAAAAATACATTCTTGCAGTGGCCTCAAACTCTTTGATGGCTTTGATCAGATAGGGATACCCCTGACACAATATTGCATAGTCTATATAATACTTCCCAAACATTTCCGCGATATTGGCGACAAAATCTGTTGCGTGAGAACGCGATGTCCAACAAAAATAGCCGTTGGACTTTGAAAGAGTGGCATGAAAAAGTGACAGAAGAAAAATGTCAACTGATTGTTGCCATTGTGAACGATGTTCGACGGAAATGGGCTACCAAGTTGTAGGGGGCAGTTTGAAACTGCATTTTGCTAGTTCATTGAATGTTCATTTTAGAATGTATTGCCCTCTTTTTCCGTGTTTTCCCCGGTTATTCAACGATAGCTGAGCTATTTGACCGGAATCAACCGCCGATGACCTAATGGCACATTTTTCAGTCCCTCGCCCTCATGTGTATTGCAAACGAAAGCATGTCATTAGATGTCCATATATACCGCAGTGTACTCAACGCGGATGCATGGTTGCACAGTATCGAAATTTTCGTTTTTCCAGCGGGTTGCGAAAAGTAAACGAAAATGATGGCCATAGGGGCATGCCTGACTCGTACTGACCCGTATTGGGTGGCCACTCCAGCAGCCGCTCTCCCGAGGCGTGCACTCGACCATTCACTCACCTCTGCCTACACACACTCCTAGAGTGTTAGAGTAGGCGGAGGGTGACAGTCGGCCGGCGGATTGGTCTGGCTGTGTTGACTGTAGAATAAGTGAGACCGAGTGGGTTTCTTTGCAAATTGTGGGATTAGGAATCGGAATGCTTGCATCGAAGCTGTGAATCGATTCCATTGCGAAGCTATTGGTGCTTTTTTTAAAACTTTTATTTGCATACCTTTTGTACGTGCTGCACGAGGCTTCGAGGAATCGCCGTACCCAAATTATTCTTGTCTCCTTTGAAGATTTGCGGGCACTGACGATGAGAGATGAAACCGCTCGCTTGACACTTGCTCGTTTTTTTCGAAATGTCAACCTAGCTTGAATCATAAACTGATCTTTGTGCCTCTTACACTACACAGACATTGATTTGTGCGAGTATTTTCTTGTTCTTTATGCGTTCGTGATGGACGATAGAGTTTTGACCTCCACTTTCTCCTTGCCGGCATGGATTGGGCATCTATGTGTGAGGTCAACAAAAAGCACTCACCCTAGACAAACAGGAGTTAGTGCCAAGAGTACATGGCCAGTGTTTTATGCAACAGTCTTGGCAAATTTGTTGAGCGGTCAATTCGATCGACTTTTTCGCCCTTCAGTCAGGAAGTGGATGGAATTTGTGGCGTGTTTGGCCATTCTCGTAAATCTTTTCATCCGCGAGGGTGAAAGATCTTTTAACCGTGTCCCCTAACTTTGTTTCAACACCGTCGCCTGTACTCGACCATGGCGCGTCCTCGCATTCGACTGAGTCCTCCAATTACAAGGTGACGTTTGTCTTTTCGACATGACAATCCATTTCTTGGCCGTACTCGAAGGCGCATTTCCGGACGGATCCCGAGGGGCAGTGGCGCATATCGTATATTTTAAAAACGCGCATTACGTGGCACTGGTGTTGGTGTTGGTGTCATCGACCCTTGAAACGTTCGATTCCAGCCACGCTAGCCATCACTGACGCGAGGTCAGGCAATGCCTAAAGTTCCATCAGAGCCCACTCGCTCTCGGCGGCATGGGCACTCATCGAGGGTACTTTGGCGACCCAGTCAGGTGGCAATTACTTTTTCGTCGTCCCTTTGTATAGGATAATGTCGAAGGAATCGTTTGCTATGCTGGTCTGTTTTCTATTTTCTAAACTAGAATAGAAAACCGCGACAAACTTTTCGTTGGCCCTACCAGTCTCCGTCTCGTCTTTGCCCGCGACTCGCAGCCATTTTTGTTTGTCCCTGTCCACTTGTACAGCAGGCCAAACCCGATTCACGAGGCTGGTCGATTAGGTATGGGCACAAAACAGCTATTGTGGGCACTATAATGCGATGAAGGAAGAATCGGAACGATTTTGAGAGATGTTACATAACTGTATCTAATAATTTAGGTTCGATTTTTCGTCACCCACGTTCAATCAATTTGCACAAATCAATTATGGGGAAACTAAGAGAATTAGAAATCAGATACGATCGTTCCAGCGTCTACGCGGGCGGTCTATTGACGGGCAAAGTTTGCTTTTATTTGAAAGATCCATGTAAATTGAGGGAATTGAGCATTTGGGCCGAGGGTCAAACCAAAGTGACACTGCCCGGTGATTCGAGCAATGAACGATGGTTATTGCGCAACGAATTGACTTTGGTCCCTTATTTGCTCCAATTCGATTTTCGTCTGCCCCAAGGTCATCACCAAGTCCCGTTCGCATTCCCCGTGCCCCCTTTCCTACCATCATCATTCGGTGATAAATATGGTTACATCTATTATTGCTGCCGGGCCGTTGTGGGCAATGGAGTCGGTCGAGTGCACAAACCATTCACGCTGATCGGTGTGGAAGATCTCAATTGGCATCCGTATGCTGCTATGCCTGTCACTATCAAGGTGAGTAGTGAGTACGTGATCAGTCATGCAAACGCGTCCCCGGGTCACTGCAGGTTCTGCTGCTCATATGTGCGGAACTTTTGGCGACTCCATGCCCTTGTCGGACTTTTTAGTCGACATGGTTTCGATAAACCTAAATGAAATACTGTAGTCAAATTTCAAGGTCGCAATGGCGTGGGTTAAAAACCTCAGAAAGTGGGAACTAGATTCGATACATCCCTGTGACAGTTGAATTTGTGATGTCAAGACAGACAAATTATTGAGAGATGATTTCAAACTTAACAAATCCTTTTTTACAGTATATACCAATGAGCCAGTGCTTAGGAAAACCTAATCTACATAAAGCCTCAGTTTGACAGTTATAGGCCTCGCAATCAGTGGTTTTTCTGTTGGCTATGCGATTCAGTGCGAAATTCTTCTTTGGGAGGAAACTCGCTGTAGAAATTAGGGCATCATTGTATTAAAACCGCAAATCCACAGTTTTGACGGAAGTCGATTATCTCTAGCTGCGAAACAATGCCTGTTCGCTTATAATATCGACTTGTTTTGTGAACCATTTGTTGGTAGCTGAAATAGAACGCTCATTAGTGCGTACAGGTCTCCACATTCCTGTCCCTACATTATACGTCGCATCGCAAAAATCTGCAATTCTTATGTCGGTTACCTGTTATGGGTATCTTTTGCGTCTTAAGACCCAAAAATTTATTTTCAATTATCCTAAAAAAGCAGATCAATATTTCAAAAAACGTAGTGAAAAGAGATTGACTTCAAAACCGCATTTTTCTCTCCCAACATTTTGTCATCTTTTTTTACTCCGCAGACTTTTTGTCTTGGTTCTTGCGGCCTAGAACTTTATTTTAGTTTCGTTTTAATTTTTATCAAAAAAAGGTTAGTACATTAAGAAACGCCCTGAAAAGAGGCTGACTCCATCAAAACGCATTTTTTACATTTCTTTCCTAATTTCCTGCCGCCCTTATGTGGCACTTTAGACGCTCTGATTCCCGACTTGATGACAGTTTCGAGAACAATTCTCCATTTTCGATCTCTCGCATCAACGAGCACTTCTGAACTTTGCCATCCTACACACCTTGTATGGCAACACTCAGGAAAATGTTCTATCGCTGTCCTGAATTAACTGGGGGGGTTACTAATTCGTTGGCCGAGCCCTTTATGTCTCCTAGTTTGTAACAGCTGACTGACTCTAGGCGTGGTGTTGAATAAATTAGGCAAAGTCGAAATTTCAGGAATATGGTTGCAAGTCATTTTGGGCGTTTGGTCGTCAAGCAGGCAGCGTTCAAGTGTTGTTGACATTGGATCGAAGTGGCTTCGTGCCCGGTGAATGCATCGATGTAAATGCCGAGATCGTAAACAATAGTAAAAAGAAATTGAGATCTTCACTCGTCCAATTACGTCAAGGCGTTTTATATAAGACGTCGGGTGGTCGTACGAAAGAAACTTTCCAAATCATTGCCGATCTTCAACACGGATCAGTGCAACCTGGCAGTATCGATCAATGGGAACGCGAATCATTGAGTATTCCACCAGTGCCGCCAAGTTTCTTACGCGGATCGGAGAATATCTCTTTGAAATATGATCTAATTTTTAGCGTTCCAGATGCCAATATCACTTTAGTCGTACCCGTCATTATCGGCACCTTGCCATATCACCCAGATAATATGCGGCGTGTCATGAAAGCTTTGCCTTGGCACGCGGAAGAGCAACAAGCCATGGAGTGCATATACGGCACACGACCCGTCGGGTGTCAGCCACCGCCACCCTCGCATCATCATGTGCAACCACCACAGCAAGTTCGACAAGAACCAATTCCACAACCATATTACCAACAGGATGACGAAAATTTATTCTCACATGACGAAAACCGAGGCCCGTCAACTATCTACACCACGGATGACGACGATGAAAACAACAATTACAATTATCAAAATAACGGCATGAAATGCCGCCATGTTGAACAAGCATCACAGGTGGAAGCAAAAGTCCATAAATCACAGCCGACGAAATTACGCGAAAATGGGCAAAGAGATGAGATTTATGCAAGTAAAAAGAATTGCTACTATTATGATGATCAGCCACGCTTTTTAAAGATTGAAGAATTAGATTAGCAGGTACATTATGTGCCACTATTGACATGTTTGCTACATGAATAATTCACACACATCAGTTATCCTGTACCTATACGTTTAGAGTAAAGAAAATTAATGCCTCTAATTGTGAGTTGCAATAAATACAGGTCTCTGGTTTATGACGGCGAGGAACTTCCAGGAGGACCCATTCTGTTATACAACTTCCCGCAAATAGTTTGCCCTGGGAATCTATGTACTCCGACAATATGTGGTGTAGTGCAGCACATCGACATTCTGCCATGATGGTTTAGATGTGGAGAAAAGATTCGGAAATTTTCTCTTTGTCATCTCAAAAAATTTCGGATGGTATTTTAACCGCTGCACTGAGCAAACATTTTACGTTTCCTCGATATAGCCGTTTTCAATACGGCTCCAAGCACCGTTATTCAGGATGCGACAGACGTCGCACTTACCAGTAATTTTTTCTTTATGTCAGAAATTCGTTGCTCATTTCAGCAATCCTGGATCGCCTTCATTGGAAAATCTCATTGTCAGGCCGATGCAAAGGGTGCGGGCGTAGTAAATGAGCAGCTCGAAATTTCTGGAGGTTAGCTAAAGGAGGTAGATTTTCTGGTTTGACCACTCTGCTGCTTCAGGATTCGCTACTTTATAGTCACATCAATCTTATGAAATGTGAATTTTTGCTGAAAAAGCTATGAATCTTCTAAAAATGAAAACCAGACCCTCCAACTTGCTGGGGACCCCGCAATTGTGGCAGAAATGAAAGCATCGATGACACAGACGTGCAAAATGTAACCATGCTCATTTTATGCGCTGGGTGTGCTTTTTCTGATGTGATTTGCGCCCCGAGACTTAAACCTTCTTCATAGGTTATCAAAGGATTATACAGTATCATTGAAGCCAACCAACCGCCTGCTATGACTGTGAGATTTAGAAGACAGGCTATGCTCGTGCTCACAACACTGCTCGCTTCTCTGCTTTCATGCTCCCAGGCTCGATGGCCGCAAAATGCTCTTCATGCACTTCGTGTTTCCTGTATATTCAGATCACGCATCACCAAAGTTGTCTCTCGCAATGACGCTTGGGTAAGCAGGGCTAATTGTTGTCATAGGTTGTTCTATTGTCACATGTCGCTCCTGTAAAAAACTGCTAGAGATCCTGCCCTGTACACACACTGGGCCATCATTGTTTGAGGTCACTTACACCTAACTACATGAGCATAATCAACCCTGCCAACCCAAGCGTCACCGTGAGAGACGATTTTGGTGATGTATAATCTGAGATTATAGGCGGAGTACGAAGTTCATGAAGAGCACGTGCGGCCATCGCACTTACTGTGTGAACGTAGACGAGCAGGTAGTACTGTGAACATGAGCATTATCTGTCCTCTAAATCTCACAATCGTTGCTGGCGGCTGGCGCGCTTCACTGATATAATCCGTTAATTGCCTAATGAGGAAGGTTTAACAACAGAAAACCCTACGGCTGATAGTTTGAAATTGTGCTTCAAGCTGCCATCCGTTACCCGTGACATATGGCAACGGGGACATAGAAGGGTTATCGGTTTAGGCAAAATGTATCAGATTATAGGCGATTATAGGAGGAACACGATGTGCATTAAGAACATTTGCACCTATCGCACAAAAGCTTCCACAGTTGCACTTATTATTTGCTCCCTGCTGCACCCGATAACTACTACCAACTAGGAGCATATAAGTCAATCTTCTCTGCTGTATATAAACTAACATGCTGCGGTGCAAAGCGATTGTTAGCCTGCTAATGTTCCTGTAAAATGCGATACTCTGCATTCCTTTTGTTTACCATTCTCGTAATGGTGATCTTAGATCATGCAGCTCCAGCCCCGAAAAAGGAAAAGACGAAAGAGAAAACACTGCCACTAGGCCTGAAGAAAAAATTACTGGTAAGTGTGATGCCTGTTGATCTCGACAGGGCGGTGCTGGTGGAAGCCGCACTGATAGGATTGTGAGAGAAAGTATGAAGAACGATTGTGGATGTAGTGGTAGGCTGTGGGAGATATGGGAGATCAAAGTATATGGAATACAAAACTCCGAGTAGGAGTACAGTAGTGGACAAAAGTAAGGCACGTTCCTTGACTTCTTCACTTATGGCAGCAGCTACTCACCAGAGCACAATCTTGTGGCGTTTCCCGCGTCATATATGGATAGAGCACAAAAAATTGAGTAGATAACACAACTAAATCTTTGACCAGGCAGCTCAAATCAGTGGTAGGTGGCAAAACTTTAAAAAATTGCGAAATATTGCTGGGACAAAAGTAAGGCACGTTTTTTTGGCGGCAGAAAACTCTCGAAATACGCGAGCTATAAAGTGGCAGGAAACGGTCAGGTGGCTCGTCTGTGTCATCTAGAAACATAAAATTCAAGTTTTTGTCATCGTTTTACCAAAAATGTCCACTGGTCATAATTTTTCAAAGGATGCTAAGGCTGCAATGGTTAAAATGAGGGTCGAGGGGAAAAATCATTTTCGGAGATTGCAAAGACGTTTGGAACGTAGGGTCAAGCCATTTCAAAGATCGTGAAACGCTGTTTGGCCTGTGGGACAACAAGTCCGTTGAAAAAGCCTGGAAGACCAAGGAAAACCACGACCTGTGAGGATCATCTGATTAAAATAATGTCGATTTCGAACCCCCGACTGACCTCTGATCAAGTGAAGTTGGCCACTGGCTTAACAACGGTCAGCAGCAAGACTATTTGTCGTCGTCTGAGGTAGGATGGCTTGCCAGCTTGACGTCCATGCAAGAAACCATTGATCTCATTGAAGAATCTGAGGGCGCGAATCCAATCCGCCAAGATGCACCTGAACTGGACCAACCAGCAAGGGCAAAAAGTTCTTTGGAGCGATGAATCAAAGTTTGATTTGTTCAACAGCGATGGAATCAAGTATGTGAGACGCCCACTGGCAAATTGTTCGATGCTAGATACACTATTTCAACGATTAAGCATGGTGGAGGGTCTGTAATAGTTTGGGGCTGTTTCTCCGGACGAAAGATGGGCCCTATTCATGAGATAAATGGCATCATGGACAAACACATGTACACGGACATCATGGAGAATGCCATGTTTCTCACGCTCGTCGTTTCATGTCCAAAGGCTGGATCTTTCAGCAGGACAACGATCCGGAGCACTCCTCGGCTCATGCAAAGCAATGGTTCCAGCGCAAGAAGGTCAATCTAATGCAATGGCTAGCTCCATCCCCGGATCTAAATCCGATTGAAAACTTGTGGGATGAGGTCGAAAGGCGTATTCGAGTGACCACATACCAGAATTGCAACCAGCTGTTCAGTACTATTCAAAAAGCGTGGGCCGAAATTCCTCAGTTAGTCATTGATGAACTGATCGCCTCCATGAGGAGCAGATACGGGCAGGTGAAAAAAAAAATCTCGGGTATGCTACCAAATACTGAAGATTGAGAGTCTCGATGTCGTGTTATGAGCTTTGGAGCGTGTGTCGAAGTGGAAAATAGGACTATTCAGTCATTCAAAACAAACGTACCTTACTTTTGTCCAAGCAATTTTTCTGAATTTTTTGAAACATTTTGTCGTGCTTGACTACTTCTGCTGTCAGATGAGCTGTTGATGAAGAAATGTACTCAGTTTTTTGTGCTCTATCCACATATGGTGTGAAAAACGCAATAAGGCTGTCCCCTTGTGAGCAGCTTCTGCCATAAGTGAAAAAATCAGAAACGTGCCTTACTTTTGTCCACTACTGTATATACCTTTCCAGGCCAGCTGGAAAATCAGATCACATTTGTTAGCGGATGATCCCAATTATTAATTTGGATCGACAATTTAAAGAAATCTGCTCACTAAGTGTCAGATTGCCACAAGACGTCAAAGTACCGTAATCGCGGGAGTTCAAATTTTTGCTGGCGCTGGAAAGATTTTATTACTGGCCTCGTGGCCTGGTGGGTTAGGCGTCTGCCTGTCATGCCAGGTGCGCAGTTTCGGGCGAGTGTTCGACTCGCGGGCCGGCAAATCATTTCGTGTAAAATGTGTCCCTTCACCCTCGAGTGCGCATAAGCGTTTGGTGATGTGGTAAAACATGAACATGAACATGAACATAAACAGCTGGTTAGCTAGTCCTGGCTGAAAATTGATCTAAAATTCAGTAATACTCTGGAAAGGTACAATAAGACTTTTGTGTATAATAGCCCAAAAAATTTGTCAAAAACTAAATCAAAGTCAAAATTAAGTTCAGCTGCAGATATGTTTTCTTTTAGGATAACTGCCTAAAGAAGAAAAACAAGTGCAAAGGACAAACGGAAGAATATGAGAAAAGTAGAAAGAACGTAAAAGAAAACATGGTGAGAAGCTTGAAACTAGAAAACGCCGCAATCTCGGACGATGACGCGGAGAAGGAGGTGGAAAAGAATCTTGGCAGAGTTTATGAGCTTAAAAAGAAGATTCATAAACGAATGGGTTTGGAGGATATTGATCCAGCTGACGATGGTCTTGTTGACGACGACATGATCTTAAGCCCGGATCAGATCGATGCTCTCATCGACAGCATTGACAACCCCAAAGAAATTCCCGAGACGCCGGGCGATTACAAGCAGAAGCGTTCAGCATCCATTTATTTTGAGGATCGTCCTCTGAGACTTTGGAAGAACATGCCTATCCGCTACTGGATATCGCCCGAGTTCACTGGAACCGAGCAGCAGTTGATCGATGAGGGTCTCAAGAACATCACTCTTATTGCCCCCTGCATCACTTTCAAAAAAGATGCGGCGCAGCTATCGTCTGGAAACCAGATACAGTACAAGAAAGTGGCTTTGCAGTGTGGTGGGAACTCACAAGTTGGTCGCGTCGGGATCAATACAATCAATCTGGGCAATGCGGGTGGAAAGCAGTGCCCTGACGTGGTGTACAAAGGCAAAGTCATGCACGAAACTATACACGCCCTCGGAGGTTTTCATGAGCACAGCCGCATGGATCGAGATAGGTACATCGAAATTATATGGGATAACATTGATCCCCAACGGGCAAACAATTTCGAGATAAATGATCTATCGACTTCGTATGGCGTCCCATATGATCCGAGGTCTCGAATGCATTACGCAAGAGTATCATTTCCTGTTTCGCCCGGTTTGGAAACCATTAGACCATTAGATCCGAATTTGGAGCTAGCTGGTCCCTACTTAACGCCTGGCGACATCCTGCAGTTGAACCGAATGTATTGCGTGCCCGATACTTGCGTTGACAACAGCCAATATTGTGGGAATTGGGCTGCCGTAGGAAACTACTGCGAAACCGAGCAGTGGGGTCAGTGGATGAAACAGAATTGCGCCAGATCGTGCGGAACTTGTTGAGATAAAGTCAAGTTGCATTGATAACAAATAATGTGAGGAGCAGAATCACTGAGCACAGAATCGTGAAAAGTATGCATTTGGTGTTTTCAGTCATTGCTTTCATGGAAGTGCATATGACTGATGATTTTTAAAATCAGATCATAACATAAATTCGACGTCTCTGATCGTGATTTGGATGTCTTTTGCTTACACTGTTCCCACTAGATTTTCACCAAATGTTTTGCATCTCAATAATTCTCACAGATTTAAAAAAATAGAAAACGCAATATCAAGCCTTAAACTTGAGCTTTATTAGGTATGGGGGACATTCACAGCAGTGGTCATTGTCATCATCGTTTGCGTACTCCAGGGATACAAGACACAGGGAACTACAGAAATGCATATAAGAACGGGGGGGGGGGGGAGATGGAGAAAGCCAACTGTTTTGCACTCAATTAGGAAAATATTAATATGGAACTACTGTAATGAAGATATATCTCCAGCATGAGAAATGAATATCTTAGACAAAAACTTAGAGAAAATAAGCCAGAAAAAGTCGGGTCGGGTACAATTTCCTTACCCGATGTAGCACCTGGGTAAACCCCGGATCGGGTCGGGTCGTCAGCTAAATTTCGGCTTGGGTCACTTTTTTGAAAGATCGGGTCAAACGGGTCAAAAATACAGCAATTTTGCAATATACTACTATTAGCAGTTACAAAAACATTTTCGTATCTGCGCACCTCCAGAATTTAAAGAAATTGCTTCATGTATGCACGCATAAAGTCTTGCTTCCCACCTGTTCATTCTGCGTAACTAAGAATGTCAGACGTCCAAGATGTCCAACAATGTAAGATGTGACAACGACTAATTTTTCTGAGTAATTTCTGCATAAGGAGGGGTCTGCATATCCGAGAGTTCCCATTAACGTCTCTGTTCTGTGGGTGGAACTAGCCATAGTATGAGAAGGATTCGATTATTTTAAAAGATCGTAGGAGTATTTACGATCCCATTTGATTCCTGAATATGGAAAGCAAGTTCCTGGGTATACCTGGCTGGAGAAGCCTGGAATTTAGACTGTGCCCAAACCACAAAAAATCTGCTCCAACAATAACCTCCTCGACCACCATTCACGTTACCATTGCGAAACAGTTGTAACTGTGTTCAAAGTCATAGGCACCCTTACAATCCTCCATCAGTAGTGGAGATTCTGACAGGAGGCAGCCCAGCACAACATGACTTTGTAAGCAGTACCTTATGTGAAGCCTAGATGCATACTCTTGCGTCGATCAGCATATATTTTAAGGGACTTCTGTGTATAAGCAGTATAGCCTGTCTCTGACTCCATCAGTTATGCAAGAAGTCTTCATTATTAGGGTTGGTTGAATCTGGCTAGCAGACAGACCCAGTCGCTTTTAGACCTACTTGTAAGGTATCTTTCAATTATTTGACCACTGCTGAGGGAAATATGAAGGATTGCTGTTTTATAAGGCTTACTAGGGAATATTATAAGAAAAAAATTCGGGTGCGTATAATGCGATGTCTCCATCAAAATATTTTCACACAGTCACCTTTTGTAATACTGGAGGGAACCGCTTAGGCAGCTGGCTGGGTCTTTACTGACATCGTACGAGAAAATCGGGTCGCTGATATAGATTTTAACCCTAACATAAAATATACATAGAAAGGTTGGATACGTGAACAGTCACAAAGGTTAGGTGAGTAATATAAATAATCTGTATTGCCAACATTCTAACACTACAAATAAATGACGCGGCAATTCAAATAGGTCCTATATCATTATCTATACCACGCTTTACAGCAAAGTTACCGCATGTTCAAAGGAATTGTGCAAAGTTTTTATCGCAAGGGGCTCCAGCTGCTTAGTCAGATCAACCCGACCTCTAAATTTTGGGTCTGGTCCCGACCTGATCCCGTGTCTAGTTACTCGTGGGAATACGGCAATACAGTAGTTCCTTTCGGTCGTTAAAAATGCTAGTCGCATCGACGCAGAAAATCATAAATTTGGTCATCAGACTGTCAAAGTGTGAACGAGGTCGAAAAGGTGAAAACGTGAGGAACTTGGGAACGTCAGCAGACAGTGATCGAGAACGAACTGCTCAAGCAGATGGATAACCATTGAAGCACCACATCAAAAGCAGTTGCAACCCAGCAGCTGCAGCAGTCACTATTTTAGAGTCTAAAATAGTGAGAGATCGGTCGGGTCAAAATTGAGCGACTTTTTTGAGTGAAACGACCGAAAACTTATCGATCTAGGTCGGAGAGTGCTCTGGTCAATGCACGCCATTTATCCATGACTCCCTAAATTCGAAAAATTCCAAATTCGTCGTTGGGATTTTCTTGGATTTGAAAAAGGATTTCGACCAGGTACCGCACTTACTACGAAAATCGCCGTATTCCGACGAAGCTCATTCGCTGGCTGTCGTCTTATCTCCAAGGTAGGACTCAACGAGTGGTGATTGGAGAATGTTCGTCGGACACTACTCCTGTATGTTCGGGCGTGCCTCAGGGCAGTGTCTTGGGACCAACACTTTTGGTAGCCCATATCGACTCGTTACTGCAACAGTTTTCTAGTCGATTCTCAGCATCTCCGTTACAAGCCTTCGTTGATGATACCGCCCTGTTTTTCCCAGTTAAACGTCTGGAAGACGCAAAGGGTTGGATTTCAATGCGGATAAAACCCAAGGAGTTATTTTGCGTTACGGACATAGGAAAATTGCATCAGAACCATCTATATTTTTGCGCGGTCATAGGATCACTTTTTTTAACGAGGTAAAATATCTTGGCGTTATTTTTAGTCCAGACTTGAAGTTCACTGAGCATGTGGCTGAGATCGTTAAGAAGTCCAATGTCATGATAGGTGCGCTTGGACGTAAACTTGGAAGGCACACGCATCCTTCAGTTTTGGGATCAGTTTATAATGCCTGTGTCCGTTCTGTTTTGGAATACGGCTCTGTATGCTGGGATCCGGTTTTTAAAAGCTGATATTTCTGAATTGGAACGCTCGCAGTTTTGTGCGCTTAGGCTGTATCCAAATGATTTTTGTGCACGTATGAGGATGCTCTGATCACACACATACAGAGCTAGCTGGTCGTCACTTAGCGATAGGAGGAAGCGTCTGAAGCTATGTCAATTTTATAAGTATTATCATGGATTGCACGATTTTCCTACGAGTCGATTTGTTCTTATAGGTCTGTAAACCGTGCCAGTGCGAGGACATTTGAGGCTCATCATCTTATTGCGCCAAGGCCTTTTTTTGAATCCTATCGACAGAGCTTTGTGTTTTCTTGAACTACGCTTTGGAATGATATTGCCTAATGATATTGCTTTCTTAAATTTTGCACAGTATCGCTCCAAAATTTTATTGACTAAATTTGCATAATTCTTTTCTGACAATGTTCGCGTTTTGGTATCCCGTTTTGCGCTGCATTTTGAGAAAAATTTGATGATTTGATGATTTGGAGACTTGACGTCGTTTTTTCGCACTTTCACATTTTTCATCATGTGTGTTGTGTTTTATGTGTCTTGTGCTCCTAGTGCGCATACGCGTTTGCACAAGAATAAAATATGATGATGATGACGAGGTCGTCATCCAAAAATGCCGATAACCACACAGGTTCTGAAACTTTTGCATTTTAGAAAGTTTCATTACTAATTTATTTGCCGTTTGCTCCACCAACGCCTCTGCTTTCAAGCAAAACTTTCCCAAAACTTTCGTTCTTTGACTATTATCCAAATTTTATTTGATCAGAATGCCAGCTCAGAGGACACAATCCACGAATCGTATTTTCAGAGAAATCTATTCTCACAGTTACAGTATCTCTGCAACACTCAACTATTTTCCAACATTCAACCATTTAACTAGTTGAATGTTGCAGAGATAACTGTACTCGTCAGTCGACCAACAATTGTAAGAAATACGATGCGGCTATAGTGCAAGCTTTTATTCAGTTTTGCTCGTAAACTGATAAGTTGACTAAACAAGCAAACGTACAAGTACACACTAGTAAATGTATGAGCCGTATATCTATTGTACTAATACGAATATGGCAATCAAAAGATAGACAATTAGTGAAAAAGGCAAAAAACTCACGCCCGCATCATAGTCGTTGCCTCCTTTAAACACAGAGGCTACTTCTTCCTTGCCAGAGCCATCACTCCACAAGGATATGCCAAATACGGCCACGGTTTTGGGGCATCGGCAGAAGGTGTGCGTGGATATCATTGGTTGGCCTTGCTTGTTTCCCACGCACATTTTCACTGGTTCCAAGTCGCCAGCATATTCAACCTTCTTACACGATTCAAGACAGCATTCGCTGTAGGCTTCGCAAGTTTTAGTTGAATTAAAACATCCGGCATTATGGTCCTCGAATTGTCCCTTGTCATCGGGTGCCTCGGCTCCATCTTTGCTCTTTTCCAACTCGGACCATCCAGGAAGTTCAGCCAGCGAGTTGAAACAGGTGCATTCAGTCTCAGGACTGGCTTTTCCATCCGACTTTTGTCCGCACAGATAAGCGTGGCCAGAATGTTTCGCGCAGGTGTCTTTGCAGCACTTTTCAAACTCGGAGCATGTGTCGGGGGCATCCAAGGTGACCAGGCAAGCCATGGTCATGGCCGTTACAAAACTCTTTTTTTCGTTGCAAATACATCTGGCAGTCAAGATCTTTCCGTCGCCACCATCGGCTGGTGCAGGCGCGGATGAGTCGCCTTCCTCGGGATGGGCTCCTGCCATAAAAGCGAAGTCGCCTTGGGGCTTTGAAGCGGAACCAGCCTTGACTGGTGGTGCACTGATGGCGTCGCCATTACAAATAGCTGAACCTCCCACTGGACAAGTAGACTCGCAGCATTTTTTGTATTCTTCACAGTTTGCAGCTTGCATGCAAACGTGCACGTCTTGAGCGAAGGTCTCAAGTTTTGATCCAGGATAAATGGAGACTAAAACAGTTCCTAAGGAAAAGAAAATCAGCAAATTCATTGCCGTTATGACAGTTGATTAACTTCCTTGGCCAGAGTCTAAATTTTCCAACTTTTAAAGTAGACTTTGGAGAACCACAGCTTTGCGAATAGATCGCAGCTAGCGCATCTTTTACGTTGAACCACCCGCAGAAAACTACTTAACAAAAGACTATTGACTGAAGTATCGAGAAGCACTCAATTTAAAGAAGTTTACTTTTTCAACTAGTCCTAATGCTCAACTTGTATTGCGAGATCAAAGAAATGCGGTGTTGGTAGATCAAGAAAAAGTGATAGCCTTCGAGTGTCTCTGGAAGACGAGTTTCTGGTGGAAATCTGAGAACCAGACCGGAATACAAACACAGGCGTGCATCTCGGAACGGAATTTAAAAATATGCAACATGTTGATACGTTGGAGAATGACAAACTCTGCTTGTGGAAAATTTGGTGTAATTTTGTAGTTCGAATTTTTTAGTATTTTTACTTGATAAATATCATGAATAAATCGAGAATAAAACTGTGCCAATACAAGGAAACTAAGGAATAAATAACGAGTAGAAAAGGAGACTAAAAGGAAACTGTGCCGAATCTAACTAATACAAAAAACACAAAATACAGTGTGGAACATAAGTTCTGTGACGCAAGTGTTATCGATTCTCAGAGTTGTTAGAAGATTAATTACCCATTTCGTACTTACGTGAGTTTTCATGAAACACTAATAGTAAGTACCAGAGACGGTTTCATAAAAGTGTGAAACTGAGAAGGCGCCAAAATATACTCGTAAAGTGAGGCAGTGAAAGTTGCCAGCTCGTAAAATCTTTTTTACTACTTCCTCAAAGGTAATTTATGCAAACTGGGGATTTATTTCAAAAAATATTGACGCTTTGTAACGTGAAAGCTGTGTGTGAAGCACCGGGAAGTTTTTTTTTAAATTTTTTTTGGCGCTGAGGCCCGTTTTTGCCTATAGCCGGCCAGCAGTCAAACGTTTGGTACTTCATAGGGGAGCCATAACGCACGCAGCGTCCCTCTGCGTGTCCACTAGGAGCACCTCCACGCGAGGGCATCCTGGACAGGACACGGACTTCCTCGGACGATGGCGGGCAGGCTGTGAACCCTGTCGGTGTTCGACAGCCGAGATCGTCTCCTCGTTTGGCTTCCGTCTCCACTCGGAGCACCTCGGGGGGGGGGGGGGGGGGGTACTGGGTGAGTCACCCACGGCCTGGCTGCAAGGTCACCGAGGGTTAATGGTTCGCGAACCGACCTATCACCAAGGATCGAACGAGGGGAAGAGTCCAGGCAGTCGCTACCTAGCGATACGGAGGAATGCCGAACCGCTGCTCCACTGCGGCCGCTGTCTCGGGGACAACAACTACGCCTGGAGGGAGGAAAGCGCCTCGAATATACTGTACCCCACTAAAGAGTTCTTAATCCCAGACATTTTGGTCTCTCATCCTCCGTCTGGACTGCTGGTTACATATTTTGCCGAAAGTGCGGCGTAAATCCTAAATATGGACCAGTATGAAGTCGCTTCACTCTGGTACCCTTACCCTGGCGCGTTGACCCCACAATCACAAGCTCGAATACTCTTCAAATTCTGTCAGTTGTGTAAACGTTTTGTATGTTGGTTACGAATAGTTTGACTGAATTCGCTTCGCCGTATCTCATGGCTTTCACACATTCATACGAGGTAGTGGCCATATCATAGAGGCACATGCCTGGCCTCTTTGAATTGGACTGCTGAACTTACTGATAGCGCGAAAAAAAACCGCGCAATATTCTCTGTCTCTAAGTGCATGAAGTGACAAAAACCATTTCATAGGCCTCGTACTTTATAAAATTTGAATTTCCCGCCATATGCTGTCTATTTATGGAAGCCCCCAAATATTAAAGTCGGTCGTTTCTGTATTTTATTATATTTCAACTCATGAAACGATTTTAATTCATTTCTCTTTTCAACAAATGGCCAGAGGTGTTGCTGTCTGATCAAAAATACGCGGCTTCGAAGCGCGGGGCTTTATGTATGTTTGTTGAACTGTCATAAGCGGCTTGTG
>JASANH010001064.1:0-50600 GCA_030248295.1 Mesodorylaimus sp. YZB2_4
CTCGTGGGCGGATTCATCAATATTGACCGACGGGAGTGACTCAAATATACCATAGTCGGTAGATTTAAAATTTCTCGCAAAGCGCTCACTGAGTGCATTTAAAATATCAAATGAACCAAAGATAGGGCAGTTCATATCATCCCGTAAAACTGTAGAAAACGATTAATCATGTGTTGATAGTGTCTTGAAAGCGGCCCAGAGTTCGTTAGACGACTGATCATCAGTGAAAGTGTTGACAATGAAATCTAGCTTTGCTTCATAAATTTTTTTCTTACATCGGCGTTGCAAATTTTTGAATATGTACCCATCAGTGAGATTGCCATCTCGCTTCCGAAGTTTATATGCCGCATTTTTCTCTTGTATGAGGCGAAGCATACAGCTGCCATCCGAGGTCATCGCTCGTCCATGCGAACCAAACGTTTTGGCGCATGCTTGTCCAGAACTGAATTTGGAGAGCTAGCCAATTGTTGGCAGGCATCATCGACTGTTGACGACGAGTTTAGTAATTGCTCGAGGTCCAGGGTCGATATGTGATCATTAACTTCAGCCCAGTCCACTCGTTTAATCAGCGAAATGGTACCCCTGTCTGGCACTTGTTTTTTTTTGAAGCACCCGAGGTAAGAATCAATTATGTCGAGTGATCAGAAGTGAAAATTGGTGGCATCAAAAGTGGAAATGAAATCTCACCCAAAAAGGTCAGAGAAAAGGGTCAGAGAAAATCCTTGTTGGGTCAGATTTGGGTTTTGGATTTTAGGTTTTGAGTCAGGTCGGGAACACTTTCCTTACCTGATCGGACCTAGGGGCTGAAGTCACGAAAAAAGTGGTGTAACTGAAAAGAATTGGGTGCAGTTCAATCGAGGGTGAAGGGGCACACATAATGGCCTGAATTCGAACACGATCGCCCATAACTAGGAGCGGTGGGGGCCTAACCCAATTCAGGCCACAGGCCAGTCTAGCTTAAACGCTGCTCGATGTTAATGACTAGAAAATTTCTACTGCAGGGAAAATCTGGCCATAATGGTGCAGATGCGTGTTTTCTCGCTCTTTATAATTCCGCAACTTTGTCGCTTCCCACGCGACTGTGATTATAAGAGGACTCGGCCATATATGGCCGTTATTCTGTCACTCAAGCAGTCGATGCACAAATGCAAAATAGGTGGGGTTGGTTGCATAATTAAAACTTTGTACGTATCCTGATTTTAGTATAGTAAACCTGGCGCCATCAGAATTTATGACCAAATGCGAAATAGAGAGTACAGCCATTAGGAGTTGGATACTGTACAAATTACGCATACTGTACGCAAAGTTTGTGCATCGCATTCAAATTTGGAAGCGTATACAGTATGCGTACACCAGGCAAAGTCTGTACGCATATACAAATTGGCAAACTTGCTTGTGCGCAATACATACGTTCGTTAATTAGCCGCTTGAGCCAAGTTAAAAATTAAAAGATATTTCTTACTTCAAGCCAAATTAGCAGCTAGAAGAATTCGAACTTGTGAATAATACATCTTTCCCTTACTGGTCGCAACAAATCCAATATTTGACTTGCGTTTTAGTTCGGCGGCTGTTGCCTCCAAATTCGGCAAAAAATTCGGAAAAATATTAGCCAAAGAATCTTCCTTGCTTCCAAAGAATATTTGTCTGACTTTGTCAAAGTGTCATCTTCTCACAATTTTTAAAACTTTGTACGTATCCTGATTTTGGTATAGAAAACCTGGCGCCATCAGAATTCATGAACAAATGCAAAATAGAGATTACAGCCATCAGGAGTGGGAGTTGGACAGATTCCTCAAATAAGTGCATACGTAAATTTTCAACTCACAGTATGCCCACGGTTTCCCAATATTTTTGATCCATAATGGTGAAAAATTAATAAAAGACTTACACGTGGTAAGATTACCCACGAAGCTTTAGGGATCGCTTTGAGGCTGGAACCCTAAACCAGCCACCCCGGAGGGCTCAGCTTTAGTGACGCTGCTCAGTGCAAATGTGCCACGCCCACCAAAATTCGATCCCGCAAACTTCCGCTTGCGATCCTGATGTCGTACCACTGAGCTATCAGAGCCACGAAAAGAGAAAAACTAGCAGCTTACTCAAAGTTGGTCGAGTGTAAAGTGCAGCCCCTCCTTGCCTGGAGGAAGATGATCCCCCTTGCTCTCACTGCACACTGCCTCACAAGCTGACCAAGGCTGCGTGTTATCGCACGTGTTGCCTGACCAGCCGAAATAACCAACTAGGCCGAAAGTTGGATTTACAGTGTTAAAAGAGTATTGACGAGGAACGCTAAATTGCTGTCACGAGCTTCACGGTTTGTTTTTACCAATCGGTATTGTAAATTAAGTCAAGACCCGCTTATTATCGTTCGACCCTAGTCTCCAGTTCCCTGCTATGAGTTTGGAAAACGAGTCTATTACGCCGATATTTCCAGGAAATCAGCCAAGTTGTGTTTAACCGCTCGCTAGAATCGCAATGTTCTTCATGTATGCTGAGATCAGCTAGTAGCTTTATGCACGACTAGTCGTTCGTTCCGAATTTCGTTTTCTTATTGTAAGGTTTTCAGGTTGATTTTACTTGGCGAGGTGTCTTCATGCGAAACACGATTCTGGAATCGCTAGACATGGAAATTCACGATCCAAGGCCAGCAATATTTTTAGTCCAGGACTGTCTTTCGTGCTGTTCGGAACGGTTATCTGTGTTCGCAGACAAGGTCACGTAATTAGTTACAGTATGGGACTGTATATATTCTGAATACACTAACTACAGGAAAAATACGCAATACGCAAACTTTCACGCATACTTTTTGGAGTATGCAATTCGTTTATGACGCAATACGCATACGCATTCGAGAGACTTTGCGTATGCGCATTCAAATCAAGTAATTTTACTGACCGTAATGCAAAGTAATTCCGATATATGGACCCTTCCAAGGCCGTGGTCAACACAAAATTTGGACACACAAACGGGTCAAAAGTACTGTAGTTTTGCAAGCTCCCACTACTGGAATTTCAAAAACCTTTTCACACCGGTCTGACTCCCGAAATAAAGGCTCTATTACACAAAAGGTCGTGAGGAAAGTTTTATTCACTTCAACTGAATTTTTCTTAGGCAAAATATCATATTTGTTTCAAGATATGACGCCAATGCACTTTATCTGCATCCAATCGGTAAAGACTGCTCAGCTGGCAAGGTGTGCCATTAAAAACATGTTCCCGACAGGACACAATACGAGAGGCAGGCCGCTTTACCTACTGCAGGTAATCCCTTAAAGTAAACTATTTGGGAAAAATATAAGCTAATGCTCTGGAACAGATTTGAAAAAGAGGCGACTGTGGAAAGAGGTAAATTATTTGAAATATCAGGAATGGGAAAAAAAGCAAATACACATTGCGAGTGATGGTGAGCAGCAATGCCGCAGCCTCAAGCAACTTCGTGTCGATGGATATTCGAAAAAAATCTCGGACAGTTTTTTTTTCAACAGTTGCTTTTTCACAACCATCCACCGACAGAATGCTGCAGTAAGAATATCAAGCCCAAATTGACATACCCGAACGCTTATCAAGATTTCGAGGATCAGGTCGAGCATTTAAAAACTTTTGGTTTCACAATCGACGTGATGTGGGAGAAGCAAATGAATTAACGAATAATTCTAGTCTTTAACTTAAAATTGTTTGCAGAATGTGAGTGGAATAATACCGAAAAAGTGGCCACGCTAATACGCAAAGGTCAGCGACGAAGTATTCCTCCCGAGCTGAGGCGATATGCTTCACAAGCTGAGCGATTGGCCCAATATCTAAGCAGTCTCCAAAAACGGGCATTCGAAAACGACTTGTACGTCTCGGAAAGAAGTATGCGGCAAGCAATTCTGAGCGGACAAGCCTTTGGTTTTGCTTGCGTCGACATCACTTGCCCGCCACATCTTCGAGGAAAATTCTCCGAATTCCCTCCCATAAGTGAGTAATTTAAACGTAAAATTGTTTTCGAAAATAAGATTTGTTCCTTTTGCAGTAACACATGCGGAGGTGTCAACCGAAGAAGCATGTCTACCAGCTGCCAATTGTAAAAGGGGGGTTCGAAGCAGACAAAATATAAAAAAAGGGGGGGAAAAAAAATTTTAGGTGTGTGGGAAAAGGGAAACGCAAAAAAGCCAAGGGGGGAAAAAAGGGGGGGGGGCCGATACCCCACTGAAAAAAAAAAAAAAAAAAGAAAGGGAAAGAGAGCAACACACGGGGGGGGGGAAAAAGGAAGAAAAAAAAAAACACCTTAAGAGGCACTGTCTGTAAGAATCGACTCCGAATCGGCCAACCTTGAAAAATGACCCCCATGTATTATTACATATCTCGAAAGTAGATGCCATAGGGACCACGAAAACGATAATCATTTCACGGCCAGGTCACTATTCATGGAACAGGACCCGTTCAAAAATTTTTGGTGTCCAAAAAATGTGGGTTTCGAAAAAACCCTTACAGCTCGACTAATATGCAGTTGAAAAGATTCGGGCGCAGCTCGTGAAAAAGAGCACCTTTTTCTCTACAAACCCATGATATCTTGCATGAAACAGCCTCTTTCTATAATTGACAAAATTGGATCAAACACAAAATTTCATGCAAGAGTTTTCACTAAAATTCATCTAATTCATGCATTTGTGCGAAAAAGCACTTTATTTTAATGTGATATATGTAAAAAGAGATGGGCTTTCACATGAGACCATCCGCGTCAAAAATAAGTGGATCGCAGATTGTCACGACCCGTCCAAACACAAAAACCACCTACCCGGCGCGCAAATTTCAAAATTCCCGCACTTTTTTCGGTCGTCTGCTGTGAGCGCCGGCGGCTGCTCCTCAAATTATCTCTGCTTGGCGATTTTGATCGTTTTGTTTTTCTTGATTAGGAGTGTATAATCAATACTTTCGTGTGCAGAAAGTTTGTGTTGTTAAGGTGCATTGTAATGTAATAATTAGAAGGCACCTTAACAACACAAACTTTCTGTACACGAAAGGTTATCGTCGGATTTGCGAATGGTGGTGTTATTGCCGTTGCCATCGCCTTATCTCGACAATACATATTGCTGATGGTGAGTTCATCGATAAAAGTCCTTATGTACTGACTCTCTGCGTTTTAGGGCTGCAGGATGCGCAAGAAACAGCACCTGTGCTGTGGTAAAACGGATTCCAGTTCACTTGGACGGTTTTCAGCCATCAAGACCAGACCTTCAAGCGAGAAGAGCTCAATCTTAATCATCATTTGGCCTATTACCATATCGACTCTGTCCTCAATCGATGAAAATATGCCCGCTAATGTCTTCGATCAATGCAAAACGAACTTTCGGTTAAATTTGATCTCTGGGTTTTAATGTCTTTGTTGAACCGCGCTATTATTTATTCAATGTATTGGATTAATGCCATTTCTTGTGTCATCTCACGTTCAATCATCTGAAACACGAAACAATACAAATAGAATGCTGGGCTGGCACGACACAAAATTTACAATAGCGATATGCTATGACGCCTGACAAAGTCTAGCATATCATACCATAGATAATTCTACTGCTACCATCAAAAGCCCCATGAACCCTACAGCAAGATGTCTTAGAACGCAGAACAAAATAATGAAAATGGTAATCACTAATTTGGCACACGGCTACCACTTTGCTGTGAGTAGATGAGAGAACATATTCGGCATTGCTGGGGAAACATATTCTTGTCAATAATAAAATGGCCGCCAAATTAATCCGTATGCTGGAATAAAATTCAAAAGACCGTTCCAATTTGACTCGGCAGCTCCATGAAACAAAAAAAATTTCTTTGTCTTGAACTTCGAACCCATCTAGCAAATTTTGTCCATCCGAGGATCGATGCATGAAATAAACAATTACCTTCCGAAATCTGCATTTTTGTGGAAATTTTAGTATGATGTAGACAATGTGGGAGGAGCGAATATTTTCAACAAACGAAAATATCGAAAAGCACGCATAATTAATCCAAATAAAACTGCATTTTTTTAGCAAGGATATTTGAGGAGCGGCCGCCGGCGCTCACAGCAGACAGCCGAACAAAAAGTGCGGGAAGGTTGAATTTTGCGCGCCGATTAGGTGGTTTTTGTGTTCGGGCGGGTCGTGACAATGTCCGATCCACTTATTTTTGACGCGGATGGTCTCATTTGAAAGCCTATCTCTTTTTACACGTAATGTATGAAAATAAAGTGCTTTTTCGCTCAAATGCATGAATGAGATGAATTTTAGTGAAATCTCTTGCATGAACTTTTGTGTTTGAGATAATTTTGTCAATTATAGAAAGAGGGTGTTTAATGCAAGATATCATGGGTTTGTACAGAAAAAGGTGCTCTTTTTCATGAGCTGCGCCCGAATCTTTTCAACTGCATATTAGTCGAGCTATAAGGGTTTTTTCGAAACCCATATTTTTTGGACACCAAAAATTTTTGAACGGGTCCTGTTCCATGAATAGTGACCTTGCCGTGCAATGATTATCGTTTTCGTGGTCCCCATGGCATCTTCTTTCGAGATATGTAATAATATAGAGAGGTCATTTTCCAAGGTTGGCCATTTTTTGGTCGAATTAGTCGATTCTTACAGACAGTGCCTCTTAAAAAACCCCCCCAACCCCCCCCCCCCCTGGCGGTTTTAAAGTCCAAGTAAGAATTGTAAATAGTTGTTATGGCCTCGGTGACTACAACGCTCGTTTGACGGAAGTATCTTGCTAAATTTGGTTTTTTTCTATTTCAGTATTTCTTCTACTTTAGCTTCACTCCTATTTAAAGCATAAAAAAGGAAATAGACTCCCATACGATTAAGAAGTCTTTGGACACCTTCCAGGAGACTCCCCACCTCCATCATCCACCTTCGGGTGACTGCACCTATGCATGTCCGACCGATCACCAGATTCCGACACTGATTGTTGTGGGCGTGCCTGTCTTTTCGTGATTTATTGAATGCGATACGCCACTTTCAAGCCCGTGTTCTGTCACAGTTCATCGGAGCTGTTCGACATGATGATGCCAAACATAATACGTATCTGATTAACTGCACCTATGTTTGGCTTGTCAGTGCTTTGATGTACTAACCCACTGCGATCACCTGATTCCGACACTGATTGTTGTGAGTGCGCCCGTTTTTCAAAGATTTATCGAATGCAATTCCTCGCCTCCAGGCCCGTGTTCTGTCACAGTTCATTAGAGCTGATTCAACAGGATGATAAGTCAGGACTTTGACCCTCGCGAATACATCTGGGTACGGTGGCTGTATTTTGTATGCAATATACTGCTATATGTTTTGTATATACTTCATTTTGCATGAGTTGGTCGACGAGGTGTTTGAGACATAGATTTAGTGGTCAGCTGCGACTCACGACAAAAAATTGAAACAATAGAAAATTTGATGCGCTAACACACACTGACCTGATGTAGAAAGCTTGACGCCATTGGTGCGCAGTAAAGAGCAAGAGTCGATCTGAGGGAGTTAAAAAACTTGCAGTTTCAGACAAGGCTTCACCACTTCCACTCCTCCCTAAATTTACTTATGCTTTCGCAGGCGAAAAGCAGTCCCCCCCCCCCCCCCCCCCCCAACCAAAGCCTTCAAGCCACCTCGCACATTCTTCACACCGCAACACTGTCACGAGAAGTCACAACCAATCACCGACTGCAGTTCGTCAATACGCCTATAGATCACGCGGGACGATTTCTCCTTCTTTCGCCATCATGATTTCACGTAACGCCTAAAGACAGTGATTTTTCATAGTGTTTGAGGACTTCTTCTACGAACTCTTCGCCAATTCCAACGAGTTGGCCAACCTGTTTGTTCCAGCACCCTGGCTCAACATCCGACCCTCATAAGTATTTTCTTACCGAGTAGTCACTTTTTTGACAGCGAGAACGTCTGCATGACAGCCCATGAGCGCCTCCAGCGAGAACGCCTGCAGTCGTTTTATTGGCCCGTCAAAGGCCAATTTTTTCGCTGCCTTTTTCTTCGAGGCTGCAGCTGGCCATGAGTACAGGCCGATGATAGCCCGCACTACCCAACCGTTGGCCACTTGGCCAACCACCTCCGACGTCGGCGCCTCGACCCCAACAAAGGCTGCCCGCTCAAACAAGAAACTAATCGGATCTTTATCCATCCGTCCTATTTTGACTAGTTGCAAAGCGGACAAGTCTGCATTTTATAGTCAACGAAGAATTAGGAAACTCATTTTTTTAACCAATAGTTTTCGCCGAATTCTGTCTTCTGTCCATTCGTGCGAAAGGCTGATAAGTAGTTTGACACAATTGTTGACACACCATGTCCGTCGCGTTTTTAGTTTGCCTGGAATCGCCCATCTTCCTAGCTCCACTGGTTGGCAGAACAGTCGATTCACAGAAAATGACTTTTAAAATAGACATCACGAAAGTGGCGCCAATGATCACATATGTCCCTACTTTAGTCCTTAAAAAAACAAAAAAATTCTTTACTTGCCTCATTCCCTTCTTCGATGACGTTTATCTTCTAACGTATTTTGCCTTTCATAGCCCGTCTCTTGGTCCGTTATGGTGATTGCCCTGAAAATAAATACTTCTGCTCATTTAAAGGAACGCTCGAACTATGCAAATTTATCTGACTCATCCACATCCGCGCCACCCGCACGTCTATTCATTCCAACTGCGCCGTGAAAAAATTAACACCCGTCGGCCAGCCGCCCCCCTCTCTAGACCGGCTGGCCAGGCACGACTGCTCGGCGCTGGAAGTCGAGCATAACATCCATCAACATGTCGCCCCTAGCACAGGAGGGGGAGGGGGTAACCTTGATGAAGGTGAGAGTGGTGTGATATGCAGTCCCCATGTGAAATAAGGTTGGCATACTTCATTTTGCTTAGATCCACATCATTATTTTTTAAAAAATGCGAAAATCGAATTTTCGGCAAAAGTTAAATTGCACGCACTTCGTGCGCTTTTGCCTGTGATGCGCAGGATGGCAGAGTACTGTAACCGCAACAATCTTCAAACCTATTGGTGAAAAACCGAGCAACCCATTGGTGAAACAATGGGTTATTTGGTGGTGAAACAAAAAAGCTACCAGTAGTGTTCCCAGCAACTATGGGGCGTGTAGAGATGCATGGTATCTTGTATGAAATATTGTACAGTGTAGGATATCATTTTATGAGCTTATCTTGAGAAATTCTATAGATAAGGAATGGTCTGAATCGACAGGATTGACTCTTTGTTTGAGCTAGGATTGATTAGTACAATGCATGTACCAATATCCTTAGGTGACCTGACTTGTACACGAATGGCGTAGATGTGGAATTTGTTGCAATTAGAATGTGGACCTCGCCTGTCCAAGCAGGCGACTGGCGCCAGGACGGACGGTAGAAGATGGGAGTGAATGTGTCGTGCTGTAATCAGTGGTCTGGATAACCTTAATTGTGTTTACTTGGTAGGAACGGCTCAGATAATTAGTGTGTTCGTGTCTGGAGCGACTGTCTATATAAGGACAGGTCCGCACGTGGATTGGGGTGGACGATTCGGGTTGTCTCCTTGGACGGTCTCTCTCCTCTTGTTCTTGTGAATAAAGAAACAAAAAAGGCGAGTTGCGTACGTTCCAGGTAGGACGTTCCAGTGAACCTAACCGAGTAGGTTTACAATTGGCGAACTTGGCAGGAGCAGGTACCGTTGTCCGCACCGCCTATCGTTAGAGTGAGTAAGAGACTAAGTGAGCAGTACCGTTTCACTGCTGAATAGCTAGTTCTGAGAAATTTGACTCAGAAGGGGACGATACCGTTTACGCCGTCATCCCAAAGGAGAGTAGCTGATTTCGCAACAGCGACTTTGAACGATCAGTTTTTGGAGATGAAAGAAGAGTGAAAACTCGTAGTCAGACTAGGAACTACGAGGCCTGTGTTGAGAGATAACAAGCCAGAGAAAATGAGCAAGCCAGAGTAGATGGTATGAATAGGTTGATGGAAGAGTTGGTGCGTAGAGTCGCGACTGAAGCAGCGAATCTGGTACGGAATGGAGCTGCTAGAGATTCACCGATAGTAGCTAGAAACCAGCCACAAAATCGGAATCCGTCTGCTAGTTTGTTAGCTTTTACTGGATTACCCGCCGTGTTTTCGGGTACACTGAACGGAAGCTGGTCAGATTGGAAAATAGATTTTGAAAACTTTGCTGCACGTATGCGGTTGACTGACTTAGGAAAGGTCGATAGCAATCGCGTGTTGTTACCAGGAGCCGCAAAAATCGCGTTCGATAAGATTCGGGCTGGAGCTACCCAGCAACAGGCTACGTCATGGCAGTATATAACCGAGCGAATGACCGAACGATTTTCGTATGAGCGTGCCAGAGCAATCAGAGAGGTCGAGTTTTTGAACCGGGTTTAGACATCAGGGGAAAGCCCCGAGGCATTTGCCAATGCGTTTAAAGAGTTATCACATAAGGCGTTCAGGGATGCGACGCCAGGAAAGAGAGATCGGAGTTTGGAATCGCAGTTTCTGAGAGGATTGAGCTCACCAGTTATGAGACAGCAGGTAGCGAATACGGAATCACGAAATCCGAGTTTTGAGGATTATGTGCACCGGGCTATGCAATTGCATATATGGGGTCCAGGAGGATCGTTAGAGCAAGCTAGCGCACAAAAGACGAATGGACAAATAGTTACTGATTTGCTTTCTCAATTTGCAGGTCTCCTGACAACACAAACCACTCCCGAGAACCGAAATCTGTACCGAAACCGTTCTAGCAGTCGAGGCCGAGGCTATTCAAATATGTATTGTTTCTATTGCCGCCAATACGGTTTTCCTTGCAACAACCACTCAGACACCAATTGTTACCGTAAACCACGGGAAATGGTGTGCCAACTGTGTGATCGTGAAGGGCACGCCGCCAAGGATTGTCGGGCCAACCAGTTATCATATCAAGACCGTAATCATAGTCTTGGTAATCGCGGACGTTCGCCATCTCGACAAGATAGTGGCAATTGCTATACGTGTAACCGCCCAGGGCACCGAGCCCGAGATTGTCCAGATCAACATGCGACCCCCATGACGCCATTCGTACCGCGGAGAAAGAATCGATCGAATGCATCGACCTCGCAAAACAGGCACCAAGGCGGCCAAGCGTACAATGTAGCCGATCCGACTTTTCATTCCCCGGGCTGGACGAATGATAGTCGGGACTCTGACCCCATTCAAACTGTTTTCGAATCTGCAGCCGAGGACGAAAACAAAACCGTCGTGGTCAAACCGATCCCAAACGCTTGGTCAAACGAGGTGATCAAGGCAATCTTCAATCAACACGGGCGTGTGAAATCCTTGCGGCGAGCTCTTGCCAGCACAGGACCATTGAAAACCGTTTTTATCGTGTTCGAGAATTTGCACGAAGCCGAAAACCTGATAGAAAAAGGGCAAGTCAGATTGGAGGATGAATCAGCGACCGTCTCGCGCCCAAAGCCACGGAATCGTCAGGGAATCATCGAGGTCAACACGGTTCCCGGCGTACATTGCCAAGCAACTATCCAAATGGTCGATCAAACCACTTCTCCCATAAAATTGGAAAAACGACGCTTGTTGGCGGATGAGAATAGTGTTCACGAAAAAAGCAAAAAGCGGCAAGTGAAGGAAAATGAGCAGCCGATTCGTTCCGTAGTCACGCGTTTGAGGGGCATCTTGGTCGATGGTGTCCAAGTCACCACCGAGACCGAGGAGAGTGTTTGCGAGCTGTTGGAAGAGCTTGGCGAGAAGGATGTCAGTGTGATTGGAGTGGCTCACGACTTGCCACTCAATATGGCAGCTGAAAATGAAAGCGAATTTCCGCACATCACCCGTACGTGCGAAATGCTTACCCACCGTTGGGAGACTGAGAGCTGCGACCAAAGGAGTCCACCGGCTCAGCAATGGTATGTAAAGTTCAAACCTTCTTTGGTTTTGTTCAGTTTGATAAGCATATTGTGGGTCTTGCCTGGAATGACTGCCCAACCGTTTTTTCTGTGCGGTTCAGGAAGAGGAAGTTGCAGAGGTATGGAATAGCTTGCTAGCAAATTTTATTTAGCTCGAAGATTTGACCTTGACGTGGACACTATTGCATCTGATCTTTGGCTTCGTTCACGATTGCTTTGTCTTGTCACAACCAACACGACGACTGAATGTAATCACACTGCTGCTAAAGTACTACTTATACAGCCAACGCAAAAGTCAATCTTCGATCATGTCAAGGGCCACCTTTCACATGTACAGTATCTGAAGCGTTTCCTACTTGATCAATGGCATGTTGCTCAAACTGAAGGACAGGTGAAACAGTTTGAAGATCTTCGGAAATCCTACATGTAAATGCTCCTTCTCATGTAATCTAATACCAAAGCGTGTACCTCTCTACTAACCCCTTTTCACTAAAAAAAAAAAGATAATACAATAAACCACCGCCTGTGGTTTATTGTACCTAGTACAAGAGAGCTGTCACCATTTGCACTCTCAATTCCATGTACATCTAGGCCGATTGGTTTACACAAGGTAAACAATGAGTGGCAGTATAAAGAGGGCACCGCGCCTGTGAATCAGTGGCCATTCTTGATCGCAGCACACTTGCCTTTCCAAGAGCTTATTTTTGATGCTCCTAGATTGTTTAAAGAGTTACCGGTCGGAATGGATACCACGATCCAAATGTTACGCAATTATGCTTGCCGTAATCATCACATGGAGCAGCAACTCCACCGTTTGATGAAGTATACAGCAAAAATGTCCTTTGACTCAGGTACAGTCTACCGTACGCTAGCTGGGCTGGGTACTGGAATAGGGAATGCACTGCAGGGAGCCGCCAACGCCTCCTTGACGATCTGGTCGGGAAGCCTACACTCTTTAGCAGACGCTGTCAATGTCGTTCTATCTGGCCCATTGCAATTAGCCATCAACCTAGCGGTTATGCTTATCGTCTTAGTTTTTCTTGGATATGGCGCTTATCTCTTGTCTCTTGTAATCACGAAAAAGAAAACCGCCCCTAGATTCAGGCGATGAGAGTACGCCAGTAATGGAAAAGCCTTCATCCATTTATGCCTCAGCACCGCAGCTGAACAGAACTTCTGACCCCGAAGCAGCATGGCCTCGTGTGCCAGATAATTTTTCATCATTGGGTGATATGATAGTGAGAAATGTATACTCGACTGTAAACGGACGTCATTGGGATGCTATGAAAGAGCTAGCTCCTAGGAGATATGCATACGAAGTTGCACTCGTCGAGAAACTGAAAGCTAGAGCTACACCGTGGAGTGTGATAACCGTGAATGGAAAACCGGACGCGTTAGTAAGATGGGACTCTGGCGCATGTCATACAGTCATCTCGCTCACTGCAAACCGTATCTTGCAAAGTGAGGGCCGTGCGAACAGATTGCTACCCACTGATATTGCACCTGTCGGAGCGAACAACATTCCACTCGCAGTACATGGAGTAACCGTATTCGATTTAGGTATGAGTGGGCACCAGACATCAGTGTTAGCCCTTGTGGTCGATAAATCACCTTCACCTATTTTGCTTGGTACGAATCTGCTGTACCAGTACCCATATTGTATTTTCGACTAGAAAATGAGAGGTTGTGGAGTTGGGTGGGAAAGCCAAGGTCCCAATAGGAATCGTTCCACCTGGAGATCAAGTCAGTTCAGCTCATAATCTCGAAAACGTGATTATACCCGCAAACCACGAACAGATCTTGTACGCCCGAGTACAACAATCAGACGGAATCACAGTGTTGTTTGAACCAGACGTGAGCCACTTGGACAAACACGATATCATGGCAGCTGGATTATTGCCACAGTACACAAGGGACTTATTCCAGTACGAGTCTGCAACGTTACCATTGCACCGTCAACATGTACGCGAATATGCAGTTGGGATCAGTTATTCCGTTAGCACAAGCTGACCAGATATCTTTCGTGGCGAATCCATCTAAGGAAACTGTTGAGATCTCATCAAAGGAAGAGGTAGATAAAGCTTGGCTCAAGAAACGCATCCAAGACTTGGGTATCTTACCAACCACGTTGGATCCACAGGACGAAGACGACCTGGTTAGTCGTCTGGCAAAATTTCCGCAACTGTTCGCGAAAGATGATTACGATGTTCGCCTGACCGATCAAATTGAGCATGACATCGATACAGGCACTCACATGCCGCTACACTGTCAGTCATATCGCGTACCTCCAGTCGTGCGCACCGAGATCGAAAAACAATGCGAGAAGTATCTGAAAGCTGGTATCATTAAACCATCGCAAAGCCCATGGGCGAGTCCTATCGTCATGGTCCGAAAATCAGATGGCACATACCGCATGTGCATCGATTTCAGGAAGCTTAACAAGATTTCGAAGGTTCCAGTTTCCCCAATCCCACGCATTGATGACTTGCTTGACGCTCTCTCTGGAGCTAAGTACTTCACCCTACTAGATCAGACTTGTGCCAACCTCCAAGTCCCGTTAAGTGAAAAAGCCAGAGAGAGAGCAGCGTTTGTCACGCATAACGGACAATGGCACCCGACTCGAATGTGGTTTGGTTTGTCAGGTGCCTCGGGAACTTTCCAGCGCCTGATAAATAAAATCTTGGGAAAACTGCACTGGAGTGTATGTCTCGCTTATCTTGATGACCTCCTCATTCTTGGAAAAACCATGACAGAGCATAATAATCGCATGGAACAAGTACTGTCGGTTTTGGAAAATGCTGGACTAAAATTGAAGCTATCGAAATGCCGTTTTACGCAACCAAGCGTAGTATACTTGGGTCACCGCATTTCCGGAGAGGGTGTTGCACCCAATAAAGATAAAATCGTCAAAGTATTAAATTGTCCTGCCCCGAAAGACATTGCCCAACTCCGCTCGTTTTTAGGACTTACAGTCTATTACAAACGCTTTGTCAAAGGCTACACCCAGCTAGCCGGACCACTGCAAAGTTTGCTAAAGAAATCTATCTCGTTCCATTGGGGAGATGAGCACACGAGCATTCGATGCTCTGAAAACGGCTTTAATCACCGCCCCAATCTGGCATACCCCGATTTCAGCAAGCCATGGATCTTGCAAACCGATGCTTCTTATAAGGGCCTCTAAGCTGTACTGAGCCGGGAACACGATGGCAGAGACCATCTTGTTGCGTATTTTAGCCCTACTCTTTGAAAAGCACGAGAAGGCCTTAACCTTTAGCGTCAATGCAAAAAGGCTGTGCACGACGCGAAGCAAAATTTTATCAAATCTACGTTCACTGACGACCAGTCACCGAGTGCTTTCTGGTCGGCGTTTAGAAAGTTATCCCTAAAGGAGCAGTCAGTTCCAGTAGTTCTGCAAGATAATATGAACTGTCCTTTATTTGGCTCGTTCTCTATCTCGACTGCCTTTAACGAACATTTTGCGAGAAACTTCAATTATAGTGATTATGGCCACTTTAAGCTGGAAGTATAGTTCGATGCGATGCGTCAAATAAGCTTGCGATGCGACGTTTTAGGCACCTTTTTACATTGTCAGTTGACCCAAAAGTGTGGCATCGCACGCTTATTTGACGCATCTCATCGAACTATACTTTGGGCTTTACTCCTCGTTCTTCCGCTGTTGTCGACCAGTTCGATTGTTCTGTGACCAGCCAGTTTCTTGTGAGCTGCGTAGACCGATTGAAAGTGCGAACTGCACCAGGTGATGATGGCATAACCGTATCTATTTTGAAGCGCATTGCGTCGTCGATTTGTCCCGGCCTTACTGCCTTATTTAATCGATCGATCGATTCTGGCGTTTTTCCATCTGCTTGAAAAACGGTCAAGGTCTTTCCAATTCCTGAAGTTAGGGACAGAACACAAATTTGTAATTATCGACCGATATCGCTCTTGTCGGCGATTTCTAAATTATTCGAAAACACGTCGACCGCTTGTTGCGCGAATTCATTCAGATCTCACCTGACCAGCATGGATTCTGGAGAGGACGAGGTACAAATACTGCCCTAATATCAACATCGCAGCAAATTTACGACTGGTTGGATAGTTCTACATACAACTATGTCTCGGCGATTTACTTCGATTTGGCAAAAGCATTTGATCAAATCCCCCATTTCTCATTACTGTCCACGCTTCAAGATTATCATCGGGTGCCAAGCAAACTTTTGATTTGGCTCAACTCGTACTCGTCAAATAGATACCAGTTCGTCTCAGTCCGTAATTGTGCATCAAACGTCCTACCTGCGGTTAGTGGCGTCCCACAAGGAAGTGTGCTCGGCCCAATTCTATTTATTGCTTGTATCGATCCGCTATTGACTGAGTTTAGGGTGCGATACCCCAGTCACTCCCTGGCCGCCTTTGCAGACGACTGTCGACTTCTTATACCTGTCAAGAAATTTGAAGACATTGCCCGTGCCACTCAACCAGCGATCGACTTTCGTAGCTCAAAAATTTTGAGCATTGGCCTGAAATTTAATATTGGGAAAACGAAAGCAGTAGTTTACAGGTTCCAACGTGGCTTATTGAAACAGTCGCCTGATCTCCAGTTAAATGGCCAGCCGATTGAAGTGGTTGATCAATACAAATACTTGAACGTCCTTTCTTCATATGGCATGAAATTTACACTCATATCAGCAGAATCGCTCGGGATTCATGTTCCATGATTGGTGCATTTAGGCGAAAATTCGGTCGCCATGTTAATTCGAAAGTTCTTGGGGTCGTCTACAAATCTTGTGTTCAAGCCGAACTCGAGTACGGCGCTACATGCCGGGATCCAATTATGGCAAAAGATATCAAAGAAGTTGAACGAGGTCAAATACTTGCTGTTCGCCACCGCTTAAATGACTGGACCGTACCATATGACAGTGCCTTGAACAGACTTGGATGGCCCCGGCTCGAAAACCGGCGAAAGCACTTACAGTTGATTCAGCTGTTCAAGTTTATTCACAAAATTTATGATTTCCGCCAGTATGTGAAGCTTGCGGATACGGGTCGGCGATACAGCCAGCGTTTGGTTTAGGCGCATCAGCTTTATATTCCAGCGCATCGAACAGTCTCATATACCTAGTCATTTGATTTTTCATCAGCGTATTTATGGAATCGTCTTCCCTGCAATGTAGCAATGTGCGATCGAATTGGAAAATTTATAGCGTCGGTTAGCAAAATGACGTTTAAAGATGTTACACGTTTCCCGCTTATCTTTTTAGTTGACATTTTTTTATTATGACTCTTTGACATATACCCGTAATGTAACGTTACTTTATTCTCTTTTTTACATGTCTTTTAGTGCTTGAGTGCAGTCTAAATGCTTTGCTGAAAGTGAAATCAATTAATCAATCAATTGAATTATTCTGGGGAGTATTTCGAAAGTTTTGCATATTCAAGGCAGTTTTTCGTTATTGAAGCATATGAGGTACGTTTCAGATTTTTTTTGGCTGGTACTTGGGTGTGTAGGGCAATTTTTCTAGGCAATGGAATAAATCTTGGGCATGCTAAATTATTTTGGGGTTTACAGTGGTAGTGGATCAATTTTTGACTTCGGATTTTGTAGCCATTGATCAGCAAGGGAAATTGGCCTATATTTGTCCAGATTGTACCTTAGGAATAAAGACTACGTCTACAGGCGGGGGGAAGGGGCCGTATGTTTTGCGTTCGAGCCCTATGGAAAACATGGTGAGGGGATGTTGCACCGAGTTCGGTGCAGAATTGGGCTATAACACATGTGAATATATGGCGACGTGTTTTAGACGAGTTGACTGGTTCATTCTAGTAGCCGTGCAGACTAGGAAGTACGTTTTGAAGGTCGAAATATTGATGCCATCTCTTTGCGCTAACGATAAGATCTGTGTAGTTACTATTTGTTTAATCAGTTATTCTGCAATTTTGGAACATTCGGGTGATTTACGAAAAGTTTTCAGAGAAATGGGTCTGTAGTGGTTTAGGAAATTCTGCAGAATGTAGGGAATGTTTATTGGCGATTTTACTTATGGGTCAGTATATGCTGAAATTTTTAACTTTTTGCCGAAAACCGAGATGGTTGAAGGACAATTTCAAGCGGGAATGAAATTATTGGTGTTGCGGGTGCAGGGATTTTTGATTTTTGATATTTGGAAAAGTTTTAGTGGAAACCTGCCAATATAGCAAGAACCCCACTAACAAAGATCAATAAAAGAAACCAAGGCCCAGGGCTCAGAAAGAGAGAGCACGGAGCTGCCACCAAAAAAACCATGCGAAAAATTTCCCCTCCCCACGGGCTTCTCTATTCCAAAGCCCTGACAAATAGTAGCATTGTGCGTAGCTGTTAGGTGGGCGTAGCTGTGGGATGCGGTCACTACAGTTAGGCTCTACAACGTGAAATAGCCATGGCACAGGAAGCTTGATGTTTGACGCAGTGGCTGTGCGACACAGTCATTGGCGCAGTTGGCATTAGATTCATTGACCTTCAGTTTGCAATCCTAACATGCCTAGAGTTGACATAACGGACTGTCCATTTATCGAATGCACAGTTTACTTTAAACACCTGGCAAAATATTGTGCCTCGACTGGAACAAGCGCATAACGCCGCAATGTAATGACTGGGACCATGCAAGCAATGCAGCAAATGCTTCTATGCATTATGAGTCGGGGGCACGCAATATATTGCCCATCGTATATCTAAGGCGAACGAATGTCAGAGCTCAGGAGTAGAGAAACTCGTGGAGAAGGGAAATTTTTCGCATGGTTTTTTGGTGGCAGCTTCGTGTTCGCTATTCCTGACCCCTAGGCCTTGGTCCTTTTTAAAGACCTTTTTTAATGGGGAGTTAAGGAGAATTTTAGAGTTGAATTTTTGAGTACGTAACTTTAATATGAAATCTATCTGTTGCTTCCCGTATGATATGAATGTAGTCCATTGATTAAATCAGTTCAGTAGGTTACCTGTTCCGATAAAGATTCAACAAATCAACCTCGGTTACAAGAAACTCGCTTTTAAGAAACCTTTGGTGGCACGATAGCATATTTTTTGTCTGGTGCCGCGTTTCACCTCGGTTATAATAAACTTACGACAAACTTTGTCGCAGGCCAATTTATTCAGAATTGATGAGGTTTCTGTTCCATATATCATTCATTGAGAAGCGTTGAAATCGCTGGCCAATGTTTGGAAATACTTGGAGCAGAATTTTGTAATGAATATCACGTTGCCGAGGAGAGGATCGAGAAGCATGTCTTGAAAAACCGCTCGCAAAATAATATGACGGATTTTTTTCGCTCGTAAGAATTGATTTTTGCACTGATACCTCGGTCATTTAAAACAATGTGGCGTAAAATCAATGCTAACCTCGGATTTAAGAATTATTGGTTATAAGAAACTTTTTTCGCTGGATTTTAGGTTTCTTATAAGCAAAGTCGACTGTAGATTAAAAACACATGCGCACACGGACTTGCCCAGTCCCCCATGCGCGTGTTTGGTTGGACCGAAAACATGTACAACACACTTAACACAGTCTTCATCGATCGATGATCCACTGGCCTCGTGGCCTGTTGTGTTCGGCGTCGGGCTCTCACGCCACGTGCGCACTTACTTCTGCGCAGTTAATTAGAGGCTTCAATTTTTTTATAGTGATTCGAGTGAGAAACTTATTCGTGGTCGCTGCTAATTTTGTGCCTCGATTGCTAGGGGACCAGCGCAAACAGAAGTATCCCACTGAGAAACATTAAATTATGGCGTCCTATGATAATTAGCAATTTTTGACATCCTCCCCTATCGTATTGCGTTATTTTCCCCTTTACACTACATACTATGTTTGGGAGGTGCGCGTGCGCGATACGACTCCGTAAGAAAGGACGACTGTCTCATGGAAAGCGAGACAAAAGATTCGCACATACGCGTGCATGAGAGACTTGTGCGCTGCAAGAATATACGTAGAGAGCGCAATACCTAGAAGACCTGCACTAAAAAAATTAAAAGCAAACCGGCTTCGAAATACAGTCGACTTCTTTCAATTGTACATCGGATAATCGCATAAATCGCTTTATTCCATGAAATTTTTTAGTCCCGATTATTTTCCTATACCCGCTATGTTAAAAATCTTCGCATAATTGAATATCAATAACTACATAAACCAGATAAACGCATAGCCTTTAACAGAACGACGCATATGCTACACATGCATTCTTCCATCGGATAATTGCATAGCGCCATCGGTTATTCGAATAACGAGCTTATCAGTTCCCCACGGTTCCGGTCTCAGATAAGATTAGATTGGAAAATCGACGCCGTCATTCAGTAGTAACCTTCATTGTCAATTCCACTTCTTCTCTTAAAGATCGATCTTTGCGTTTGCCATTGCGGCATCGACCAGTCAAATTCATAGTTCAAAAAACGCAAGGATTTAAGTTTAAAAGAAAAAATTGAGGTAATTGATAAGTCTGAACAACGATTGAGTCAAGCTGAAATCGCAAAACAGTTTGGAATATCCCAATCCCAAGCCAGTCGGATCATTGGCAATAAGCGAACCTTGTTGGAACAATGGTCATTAACAGTTTATGCGAAAATACTTAATTCAGCATAATGTGCATGAGCAAACCAACCTAGCTTTCATCGCTTAATCGAATAACTCATCCGTACGTGCACATTATGCAAATATTCGATGTTTCAGATAAAGGAATGAACCGGTTATTTGCATATTAAATTTTGGTCCAGGGGCTATGCAATAAAGCGGGTTGACTGTACCGTGCAAATCATAATTACCTGGATCTCATCCTCGTATGAGGCTTAATCAAAAGAGCAGTACAGTATTTCTAATATCGTCAAAGGACAAGGACATGCTCTTGAATTTTTTAATTGGCAGCATACTGACGAGCTGATTTTTTTTCTACGAACTGATAAGGTGACTAGCCAAGTTTTAAACATTATTTCTGTTTTTTCCCCTTGTACTTTGTTGTTACGTAAAACTTTTGTTTATTTTTGCTCCGTAGTAATATCGTTAAGAATAATTAGGGAAATCCAGGGAACTTTTTGCAGCTTGCTAATGAATTCCACAAATTAGCAAATTAGGCCGTTTTACTACAAGTCTGCCGCTTGCCTGCTCCCTAAATTTCTTTTTCTTTTCAGGAATCGGTGGCAACGACATATTGGACATGGAAACACCATCCAAAAGCACTCCATTCAAGCCATGCAGAAGGTATCTCAAATGGCTTTTTTCGCTGCTGAATAGGATACAATGCACAAGAGCTTTAATTCATGCAAATCAGTCTTTTCTATATGGTAGATTATTAATGGGAGCTATCTGTTCTGGTTCTTGTATTTTGCAGTATATTTCAGATGCAAATGGATGACCTTTATTTGGGATAACTATTCAAATTCATCTCTCATTTCTTGTTTCAGGCCTCACCAAAATCTGCCAGCGAAACATAGTATAATAAATAGCATATCTGCATAGCGAGGCAGAGCAGAGACGTCCAAAAAACCGCCTTCACACAAAATATGTCTTTGACTTGTTTTATGTTTGAGAAAAGAAACGATGTAATCATTATAAACAGAATACAAAAAACATAGCACATACATAATCGCACAGTACTAAATATTGTACAGCTCAATCAAAACTTTCGAAAACAAAAGCATATTTTACCATTGCTTTGTCTAACAACATTCCAGTCATCGAAAATACGAGGAGATTTTAAACTAATATTTCCTGCGCAAGTTGCGATAATTCGATTCCCCCATCGCAGCATTGTCCCGAATCCAGTCGCCAATCACATGATTCGATTGGTTGACATTCGAACTGGTGATATCAGGCCCTCAGTACCTCCATCCCGCTCCGTTGCGTCGATTCGGCGTCAGTGCACCCAAAATCGGCCCACAAGCCACTATGTCCTCGAAAGCCAAGCATATTTTTTAACTATAATTATGAAAAGCTTTGAACTAGATTAAAAAATCTATCATACTCTAAACTCTTTGGGTGAAAATTCAGAAAGGGTCGAATTGGCATTGGCAATACATTGATTGATAACAGGACGCGATTTTTGATCTCCAGCATACGATCGTCCAATCCTGCATTGTGCACCTTCCAGGCTTTTTAATCAATTAAAATTGGCTTTGTGCGTGGGAGAATCGCCCGATAAATTAGTCACAAAATTCGACCAAAAGCTACCGCTAGGAATACAAAAGGTTTGGCGAGGATATTCGAATTTCATGCAGCTCATTTTCACGCATGAGGAAAAAATTGGAAGATAACGCCTTTTCAGGATGTGTAAACCTAATCGAAAGCGGCTCACACATTAGAAAGGACGCAAGGGAATCAGAATTGCCGAAGCATTAGTTAGAGACACTTGGAGTGCAGCTGGGACAACCTGCCTGCCAGATAGTGCTAACTTGTCAAAAATCGTAACTAGCGCATAATTCACTAAAAACACGTTACTTATACCCACTGATGCACACTTTTCAGACGTACATTTTTTGAAATTTCTCCTTCCGATCTATCATTTAGTATATGTAAGCGAAAATCGGGCGCATTCAGGCGATACAGGCCTAAATACGCCCAAAACGTAGGTACCTAAGCCATGTGAGCATTCCTACCGCCCCTAAAATTGCTTTATAGTAGCCGCGGTTGCTCAGTTGGTAGGTTGGTAAGTGACCTCCCTTATCAGCCAATATTATCATGGGACGCTGGTGCTGGCACAGGATGCCCTCGTGTGGACGTGCTTCTAGTGGAGACACACAGAGAGAAGCTGCAGTGAGAGATGATCACCTCACGGCCTAGCTTATCATATCATGACTGCTGGCCGAGGCGAAACGTGTTGGAAGCCAGTGGGGAACTAGGCCCTACCCATAAAAAAGGATATACTTTGTGCGGCCTACTATTAACTTCTTTACTGCGTTGATTTTGTGTTAGGATGATATGTAGCCTGCAGCTGTAGAGTATAAGTAAGACATCATGCCTGAAAATTTACCTTTGTGACTAGTTTAGCTACGTTCAAAATCTTCTTTCAATATAGAAGAATTTTGCTCTAAATCCTCTAAAACTTCCTTCGAATTCATCCTGTCAAGCTGGTGGGAACCCTGTACACCATGCCAGAAACCTAAGGGAGCCTAGCAAGTCTTCCGACCTAGTGCTTGGCTGTGACGCTCCGAGCTGCCGGCCCCGGTCAGAGTATCGATTGTCAGTCGAGCCTCTACAATGGGACAGTGTTGCCAGACGTGGCAGAATTCTGCCATTTCGGAAGAAATTCAAATCAGCTGATGTCAATGTCAATTGACGTCAATAGTAGGTATCTTTTTTAATGTGAAGTAATGTTGAATTGACGTCGACAGATTTTTTTGCGAAGCTAACGGCAACAATACCAGTCTTTCTGCAATGGTCTCCGAAACAACTTGCTCTCTAGCAGCAGGCAGTCTAGTGCATGTAGATACATTCACCTGGGTTAAAGCGCGAATGCTTATAATTATCAATCTCGTGTCTTTACTGAGCATCTGAAACCCTACACCAGCGAAATCGTTCTGAAAACAGGCCTTTTTCCAAAAAGTCGCAAAAGTCGCAAAGTTGAATTTCCTGCGCGTTAGTCGAAGTTTAGTTTTTGTTTAATATCTCGGGCAAAAAACAACGAATTCTAACGCGGGAAAACCATTTTGATGTTTTTTTCAAGGACTACAAGATTGGCTATCACTGATTAACGCGTGTAATCGACAGGCAGGATTATCGACCATGATTAGATAAAATTGCCGAAATGGGGCGCAGTTATCGGCCATGTGCACAATATTTGTGGTCCGTAGTGCGGAAATTCGTTTTGCTTTGTGATGTAGTGACCATAGGCTACTATTTCAATGAAAAAAACAGGGAAAATTAGCTTCTATAATTTACTCATAATCGATTATGTGCCTGATAATGGATAATCGCGAACGGTTTTTTTCGAATATCCCACGAACGGTTATAGCTAGACTAATTTTAAAAAAGATACGGATTCCTTGAAATGTTGTGGTCGTTTCTGTATTTTAAAAATTGTTTTAGACCCTAAATTAAGCAAATTATGATTTTTTGACCAAAAGCGACCACTTTTCACCTTAAAAATGCTATATTTCTATATATAGGCATATTAGGAAAATTTTACTTTGGCGAAGACAATCAGTTTTGTGAGTACTTTCGATAGAGCGAGTAAAAAAGGGGGTCAAAAAAGTCGACTGGCCAGCCCTGGGTCGAGTCTCTCAGAAACCCTCTCTTAAGGGAGTCGGCAAGAAGTGAACTTGATGCTATCTTGCAGGATGATGCTCGGCGAGCAATCTTGCGCGCTCAGATACGGTGGATCGCATATGGTGGAAAAGCCACAAAATATTTTCTCGGGATGGAAAAACGGAATGCCGTTCGTAAATCTGTGTCAAAAATCGTGGTAGCACCTGGTCGTGAAGTGGTGGAACCAAAAGAGATCCTGGCTGTTACTCAACAGTTTTATGAACGGATAAACACCCAGGATGAAGTTAACAGAATTGAAATCGAGCAGTGGATGAAACGTGTCAGTGAAAACGACTCTTGGAAGCTAAGTAATGAGGCGCTGGCCTCTCTCGATTGTCCCTTGCAACCACCGGAATATTTGAGCGCGCTAAAGGGCATGGCCTCAGGTAAAGTGTCTGGGAGGGATGGACTACCTGTTGAGTGGTATCGCCATTTCTGGCAAGTCATACAGGAGCAGCTGCTGCGATCAATGCAGGCCTCGCTTGAGGCAGGTGACTTGTCGCCATCGCAGAAACAAGGAGTGATCTCGCTGTTGCCGAAGCCCGGCAAAGATCCAAATGACTTGAGCGGCTGGAGGCCTATTACTCTCCCAAACTGCGCTCACAAGTCCTTGGCTAAGGCTTTAGCTAGGAGGCTGAAAATGCATGTCGGCGCCCTCGTTCATGAGAATCAGACTGCGTTTCTTGCAGGGAGGTATGTCGGAGAGAATATTCGTATCGCGATCGATGTATATGAGGCTCTTCGTGTGTCGGCGCATGAATCGGGTTCGCTCTTGTCGTTAGATTTTGGAAAAGCCTATGACACGATCAATTGGGACTTCTTGCACTTGGCACTAAAATATAAGAACTTTGGTCCGACCTTTATCAAAGCGTTCAAGACTCTGTACAGGGGCGCTAGCAGCGAGGTTCTCAATAATGGATTCGTTTCTGGGCGTATTGCCTTGGGCAAGGGCATTCGTGATGGGCATTCGGGCATTCCTATGATGCAGTCACTGAAGAGGGCGGGCAGTCGGTCTGGTGGGTAAGTACTTGGGCATACAGTCAGTCAATCAGTCAGGACGAGTCCTCATTTCACATCAATTTTCAGTGAGGTCCGATGAAAGAATACGTGGAAGCCAACAAATTGCTCAAACGCTCTTGAAAGCTGCTCGTCAGCATGTTGACCAGTCGTCAATTGATTCTACTTACCTTATGTGCGCCACTTGGTGGAAGAGTGCCATTGCGGGGTCAGCCACATCAGTCGCGCCATTTATTATCGGCTAGAACCGATTTGCAAAGATTATTTCATGTCAAATCTGAACGAACGAATTGCTGCCCAGCGCGAGAATCAACTCGGGCGATCCAACATTAAAAAACTCGAAAGTAAGCCAGAAGCGAAAGAACTCATAATGTTCGTTTTGCTCGCATGTAAAGAGTTGGTTTTTCAAATTTTTTAGGCAATATGATATACGGCGTGACTTGCATCGACCGCACGAAACACAAGATGGCGAGAATCGTCGATGCCAAGACAGCTCTAAAACTGGCATCTCATCCACGTTTTCGACACACGAGCACGATGGTGGAAGGGCGAGTCTACGAAGCGGCCATGGCTGAAAGGACGGCCGTCTATTCCATTCCGATCCAATTGGCCGTATCAGTTTTGAATTTAGCGAGTACAGTTCATGTTTTTTCTTTCTGATCTGCTTCAAGAAAATTAATTTTTCTTTCTCCGCTTTTGCCTAGAAATTGAATTAAATCGATTCGGCTATAGGTTCGTCATTCGATTTTTTGGTGACCGAGTCCACATTATCTTGGTCGATACTGGTAAGTGGGTGCTGGGAAACCAACTATGGTGGGGGCTGCTACTGTTTAGGCTAGCTATTAGCGCCACACCGCCCTGAATTGCACTGCCCCGCATCGGCTATATTACACTGCTTTAAGCGCTGTACTAACTACGCAACCTATGAATATGAATAAAGGAGGGATAAGCCGCATAAAAGCGCTGAATAAATAAACCCCTCATTTCAGCGAGCCGCTACGGTGGAAATGCGAGTACCGGGACGCCATCTCTTGCGTGGCGCCAAATTCAAAAACGTACTTGCTCGATGGTGATGGTTCGACCGATTGGAAATGTGAAGGTGCTTCGAAAATCAATCGACTTCGAAAAGTTGACTACATGAAGGCCATATTTTCCAATCAAAGCATTGTGATAGAAAACAGGGGCTTCAAATATCTCAAACGGGATGGTAATGTGTATGGTTGTAAAATCGCCAAAAATGCCCTAACACCCTTTGTACATAAAACGGGCTTTGACCCCTGAAGGCGTGCACACGAACGCCTTAGATTTCTTCATTGGAAATAAAATTATATTCGTGGAAGAATCGACACTTTTTTTCAGCAACAACAAAAATTGGTCTCTTTTAAAACCAGCAGAAGTGGTTTCTCCATCTATCGGGACAGGGTGTAGCTGTACGAATACATATTCTCCAGACCTAGTGGCGCTGGTCAGGGCATGATCTGGCGGACGATTAACATCAATACTATCCAGAAGAATAAGATCCTGGGCTGATTGATTGATGTTGCTGTCGATGGTGTTGAATCAGTTGACGAAACTGAAGTTACTGAGGGCGGTGATTTTAGAATATCGGCTACAACAGGGTCGATAAATTGCAAAGGTGGATGTTGGTGTTCACATGGCGGCCATAGTCGATGATTGGGATCGACTCTGGCCGCCAACAGCTCATTATTGGACTCAGCCAAATTCAAAGGTCCTGCTAGAATAAATTTGGCGCGTTCGGGTATATGCGCCACTTGCCACTGTTCGCCAACCAGTGCCCTTAAAAATAAACCAATGAAAAATATGAATAGAATTTTTACCTCGTTACAACGATGTCAAAAATTTTTCTACCTTTCTGTATATGATGAGAGTCCAATAATTCGGGCATCAATTTTCATTTCGGCTTTTTGTTGAAGGTTGAAATCGAGTTTGAGTTTGATAAATGTTCGAATCAGACTATGTGGTCGAGGTAGTCTCAATTTCCACTTCTCGATTATTGTTCGCCGATGAATGTGCAAACGGGCGGTGACATAGACAATTTCTTGGATTTGGTGGCTGATCTTTCTGATCGATAATATATGCTGTTGTTATTAATGTCAATAGTTTGGCCGACATTCCCGACAATTCGAGTCTAATTTTCCGCCCAAGCCGTCGACGAATATCTTAAAAAACTGGCTATTGCAGAATTTTTGACAATTCGGTTCATTTAATTTAATCTTAATTTCTCGAATCAGCCGTAATTCACCAGTTTCAAATAAAGCTCGTACCCAATCCTCGTCGTTTAAATAATCTAACGTGTCACTAATCCGATACAAAACTGCGTCACATTCTAATAAAAATTCACTGAGAAAATTTTTTGCGAGACGAAAGAACGAAGTTCGACGAACGAGTGAAAAGTTGTGACTGTACGCTGGGCAAAAAAATGCATTCTTCAGGTTTTGAAGACAAAGATCCTGAATATATGCTGTACTAGTGCCTATCCGTCTTTCCAGAAGACGAGAATCTTTTCGTGTCTGTAAAACAGGGAATATTTTCGAAAACTGTCCAGATAGGTACAATCTAAGGTAAGCAAATCGTGTCATTGGAACACGATACCTAGGTGCAGTCACCCTTTTTGATGGTTTGAAAACCTTCGTAACCCCTAAGCAGTCTTTGAACCTGCGCATCAAAAGTCTCTGAACTAGCTAATTGTCGGCTAATCTGTTCAGCTTTTTTTGTAGCTCAAAATGTAAAATTTTTAGCTCAAAATGTAAAATTTTTAGCTCAAAATGTAAAATTTTTAGCTCAAAAATGAATGACTAACTGGTTGATTTTATAAAATATAAACGAGAACAATTAAGTCAATTTTCATTATAGACGGCTTGCTGTCGCGTGGCATCGGGGCAAGGGCGATGTCAATGTTTGAAAAAGAATTTTCTCGCTGAATTTTTATTGCGACGGGGGCCCGATTTACGATCAATCGCATTACAAGAAATGTCTAATACCCGATCCGCAATTTTGTATCGGATTAGTGACACGTTAGATTATTTAAACGACGAGGATTGGGTGCGAGCTTTATTTGAAACTGTTGAGTTACGGCAGATTCGAGAAATTAAGATCAAATTAAAATGAACCGAATTGTCAAAAATTATGCGATAGTCAGTTTTTTAAGATATTCGTCGACGGCTTGGGCGGAAAATTACACTCGAATTGTCGGGAACGTCGACCAAATTATCAACAACAACAACAACAACAACAGCAACGACTTCAGAAGGGGAGGTTTTTTGGTGCCTTCTCGCAGCATAAATAGTTTTCAAAATATTATGCGAAAAAGCCAAACACCAATCCCGTTATGAGAAAGCCCCCGCAGAAACTCTCATTGCCAGTCTCAATCGGTTGCCTATCACGTAGATTTTGGGTGCGCACTAACGTAAAGCACAGGGCTAGCGCGTATGCAAATTTTCCACAACAATGGCCGCCTCCACGATGTACCTGAGCATCACATGCTGTGCGACATGGATGTACCTGTGCGCACGCCAGAAAATTCTGGAAAACCATCCGATTTCTCGTCTGAATTTTCAAGTTTTCGTTGGTTTGTTGATTGAAATTTTTAAGAAATGATAAATAGCGCTTGCAACAAAAAGTTTTTGCTGAAATTTCTAGAAAACGCATGCGTCGCTGAAAATTCTATTTGAAAAGAATTGGGTAGGCGGCGAAAACAATAGGATACCCTGCTGCAAACACGCAACTACAAAATTACACATGGTTCCCAGCACCCTCAAAAACCTCAGAAAACTCCTCAAATTTCAAGGTGCCGCTCAAAATCCTAAAAACCTACTCAAATTACAAGAAAGATCTTGAATCTCCTCAAAAATCGAAAAGTGTGATTGCTGGAAAGCTGACCGCACGAGGTACTAATGGCCCGACACTAGAAAGCAAGGCACTTTTGCTGTTTGATCCGCAACATACAATAGGTTAGCTGGCCCGATTAGCTCAGGCTGGTACTAGGCTTTGGCTAAAGCTTAGGCTGGCATGTGACACCAGGCTTAGGCTTAGTCTGGTAGATACAAGACTTAAGCTTGAGGTGACATTCGGCTTCAGCCGGCCTTATAACAGCCTTTGCCTGGGGATCAAACGGCAAAAGCGCTGAAAGCAGATAGTATCATTGCAAATGAACCAGTCAGGAGTCCAATAGCTCCACAATATCCTTCTTTTGGAAAAGCGCTGTCTTTGAAATCGAAAGCGATTAAAAAGAACTTTTTAATTCCATTGTCAAGCATAATTGCTAACTATTCTTGCAGTAGGTGCACTGATAGAGTATTTTTTTTTTTGTCCATCAATCAGCCGATGAAATTAGGAATGATATGTTTCGATGATTGCTGATCGTATGATCACACAAGATTCGTCAATTATATACATCAAGGTCCCACCCCCTGATAAAACGTAGGCCTAAAATGTTGACACAGCTGGTGACTCATTTTCTAAACGTCGGGGCAATCGCATTTCTTGGTCAATCGCCAAACGGCGAACTACAAGTTGCTGGGCGACGACCCGCCCACAAACTGTAGTTCGCCTCTTTGCTTTAAACTGCCCTCGCGAGGTGCCCCCCTCTTTTTTCCAACTCCTCCCTTTTTCCCTCCTTTAGCAACGCGTTGCTACAGACGCGAGCAGACTGTTTGCAATAAGCAGTCGCAGTTCGCGCTTGATTTAAACGTAAAACATCATCAAAATGCTGTCTGCTTCTGGCGGCAACGGCGCGAGGAGGCGGGGCCAAGTTGCATTACCGAGATAGCGCGCTAAACCTACGTGCTATGTGGGTGAAAAAAGTTTGGGCACAGCGGAATTCCGTCAAATATTTTGCCCATCAAAGTGACTTCACGTGACCCGGAAAACAGGACATGCTGGTGTCGCTCTTGCTTCTGCGGTCCAATAACCACAAACTACAGCACTCTCGCCAAACAAGAGCCGCTTGTGATCTTCGCTAAGAAAAGGGCGAAATTAGATATAACGCTCACATAAAAAACAGCAGCAGTTTTAGATATAAGCATTGCAACTGGGATTGGTCAACGCCACGAAAAACCTTGCGTAATAGAAACTTCGTTAGGTGGCTGGTGTGATAAGCTGGCCTGGAAGCAGGACAATGATGAGGAAACACCAGTTTTGCACACAGAGTTGGAACAAAAATACGTGCCATTAACAGATAATGCCACTCGTTTGAACAGGGTAATTATCAGGAATGGCGCCACAGAGACTCGATCCGTGGCTTGAAGATTCGAATGATTACCCCTTACAATTTTACACGTAATTTAAAAAAAAAAAAATGTCGCACAAAGATACCACCACGTTCGACATGCCCATGGGTGAAATATTGACGCTTATCACTCTGTTTCCTGAAAAATCCATCAATTTTGTTAAAGGTGAAAATGTTTTTGATTTTGCCGATTATTTCAATCAAATACCAAGGTCTAGGTGGTCCTAATTTCCAATTTTGAATTGTCATTCATCGATTGCGTGATTGGTAGCGTTGGGAACACCGGCAACACTGCAGCCAGTGTTCTAATGTCTGCGTGCTGCTGGCGCGTGAGAAAGGCTTGTGTAATCATTGCTAAACGGTTGCGCGACACCAGCTGCTTGGTGCGCCATGGTGCCGCAACAATTTCGATTCGGTGCACCAAACCGAAGTTTCGGTTCCACCTCTTCCAGCCAAACCGATTGAGCCGATCTGATCCGCCCGTGACCAGCAAACTTTCAAGATGAGAGATACGTAGCAGACATTTTGCCACACAAAATGCACCTTCGACCAATCAGCAGTAAATGCGCTGAAGGGATGGAGCGATGCCAAATTATCGAGAATAGCCTGCGTCGATGGCATAGGTGAGTCTGCCAGGGCGCCCATATTTTTCAATCTTGACATGATGCGATCTTTGACCTGAAAGCTTTCCAAGTAGTCGTTTGCCGCAATCCGACCTTCTCCCAAGTCGCACATTCAGCAGGCCTGATGAATTACATTTCCCAAATCTGCAAAATCACCCAGCTGTTCAAAGTTGTAAATGGGCAACAGCGTCATTACGTATAATGGTAAGCGTCATTACGTCAACCACGTATGATGGTTCATAGTGTAATATTCAATGCATTCAATGGGGTCGTACAGACCAGCCGAGTGCCATAATCTTGAGGCAGGGAAGTAGATCGTATAGATGGACGGACTGGCAGCAGATGTTTTAAAAAGCGACCATCGTCTGGTGGAAAGCCGAAACCGAGCCAATCAAACATAATGGAAATAGTAACCAACGAGAGCGAGGGAGGAAGGAGAAGATGAAAAAGTTGTACGCAGGGGTGATCGAAGAGGAAATTTTACTCGTTGCTTTTGTAGGGGCATGAATCAGCTCATGGCCATCAGGGCTTCCCTTATTGGTCATGTTGTGTGAATTTATAGAAAGGAGAACATGCATGATTCAAAAAACAAAGACGATATCGCATATAGCCTGTGATCATTAAGGCAGTATACCCTTTACTTACCACTAGCCTAGCTCAGAAGTTCGACAAGCTCTATCGAATAAGATCATCCACAGTCGTCTAGGTCGAAGGTTTATCAAGATGGTCACTCGAGTAGAAATATTACCAAAAGCCCGGTGTACGTATACTGATAACACCCTGAATAGGCGTTTGGGGTAGAGGAAAAGTCGGGAATCTTCTAACACACTGACTCACAATTTTGAATTTATCTAGGTGAGTTTTTGGAGCTCTTTCGAACGCGCTTATTCATTTTTTTCCAAGCCCAAGCCTAGCCTAAGCCTTAGCCTCAGCTTAAGCCTAAGCCTAAGCTTTAGCTGAACCATATTTCACTACTTTTTAAGCATCTGAAACTATGTTTTACCACTTTTAAAACATCTGAAACTGCATTTTACCACTTTTCACTCATCTGAAACCATATTTGACCCATCTGAAACTATATTTTACAACTTTCGAAGCAGCTAAAACGCGCTCACACGACTTAAGGGAAACTTCCACCGATAGCACCACTACGACGCAGACTAGTGCACACTGCTGCAGAATCCAGGCGACTCTGGTCAGCCTCCATTTCACAGGCAAACACACCCTTGCGATGAAAAACGCAACACGATATCCCTGTCGATTTACCTTTACAAATACAAAAGTTAGCCAGGCCCTCGATCCAAAATGAGCAAACTGAGAATGGCGAACTTGGAATTGGAATGGCGAACTGAGCATTGAATTAGAATGGCCAAATTTTCTCTTATCGCTCTAGCGCTGGCATCGTCGAACTCAGTGGCGAAGCCAGGATTTGAGGTAGGGGGGTGCTCACTTGAAAAAATAAGGCATGTGAATTCAGCTATTTTCGGCTACATCAGCTTGTGCGAGTTCGCAAAGCGCCCGAGAGGGTGATGTGCCCCTGCCCCGCTTCCAAAAAATTGAGTTTTATGGCTCCAAGAAAGTGATTTTTCCACGACAAACCACCAGATGATATATATCAAATTAATCGAAGTCTTCCGAAACCTTAGACAAACCGAATCGCCTTAAAAATATCTTCAACGTCGAGGTCGATATCGCGATGAATGCTCATCAGGGCCAATCCATAAAACCCAAATAAAACCCATAAAGCCAAATTTAATGAGTGCGATGCGCAGTGCGTGTATACAGCTTTCTTGTGCTGCTGCTGGACACGAGCTTGAACTCCTTTGTTGACGCCTGGAGGGAATGTAATCAAACATTTAAAAAAACGCATGTGCAGACTACCCAACAATACCTTTCATGGCCCCGGCACCATTGTATCCTTGTCCATACAAATACGATAAATCCGAGCCAGCGCTTTTCAAAGCCGTCAACAGGGCTGTAGCCAGGCCTTTTCCACTAACATCAACAACGTGTAGATAACCCAAAAAAAATCTGAGGGCACTGTCTCCTTAATACAACGGAAAAAATCAATTTGCCATCGCTCTTAACCCACAGACCAAATGAGCTCGATTCAAAAATTTATTACCTCGTTCTTTACAAATCGAATTGCGTAGCATTAGACCTCCCGGTCTTAAATGTCCGTTGCTTTGTCTGCCAAGTCAGAGAAACCTTTAGTTGCATTTGCCCTCGTAACAATGTTCTCCTGAAATATCAAAGATCGAACAACCTAATTGCCAGAAAAAATAATCCTACCCTTATTATTTTCCCACAAATCGCAATCAATTCATTTCGAATCTGTGGTGAAACGTAGGTGGCTTTGCCAGCGCTTGTTTTCAAGTGATTTTCTAGAACCATATCGCCCGACTGCGCACAAAGACGCAGGAGTGCTCAAAAATTTCCATCTTGACTAGATTGATTATCAGTGAAAATATCGTTATCTTCGCGATGTCCGCGCAGGGCCAAGTTCTGGCGGCCACAGAAAACTATTACTTCTGCAATACTTTTCAATCTAAAAAAATCTGTTCAGTTACTACGTCCTGTATGTTCAACACACTCAAGAATGGCGGTAACATTTATATCTGGGGTTTTTCCCACTTGGTCGGCTTCCTGAACGCTGAGGCGAACATCAACAGAAGTTTGACGACCTTGTCTTGTCTCTCGGAAATTAAATTTTTTTCAACTGCCGCTAAATAATATTTCTTCGTTTGATTTTCATTAAATTTCTCTAAAGCTTTCTGATAAGAGATGACATAAAATAAGATATCATAAAATTGAAACGATTGATAAGAATGACTCACGTGAAAATCTTTAAACGGAAAAGTCCCTAATTTGCCGCGCTAGTTGTAAGATTGATCCGCTTTGTCAACAACAAAAAGCACGCATGGCCTACAGAATGCACCATTGGCCATCTCCCCATCTCCTGTAGTCAGTGCATCTAAAATATCCAATATAATACTGTTACTAATTACGTGACCTTGTCTGCAAATACAGGTAGCCGTTCCCAACAGCATAAAAGACAGTCCTAAACTGAAAATATTGCTGGCCCTGGATCGTGAATTTCCATGTCGAGCAATTCCAAAATCGTGTTTCGCATGAAGACACCTCGCCGAGTGAAATTAACCTAAAAACTTACAATAAGATAACGAAATTCAAAACGACCGACTGGTCGTGCATAGAGCTACCAGCTGATCTCAGCATCCATGAAGAACAGTGCGATTCTAGCGAGTGGTAGAACACAACTCGGCTAATTTCCTCGAAATATCGGCGTATTAGACTTGTTTTCCAAACTCATAGCAGAAAAGTGGAGATTAGGGTAGGAAGATAATGAGCGGGTCTCGACTCAATTTACGATACCGATTGGTCAAACAAAATCCGTGAAGCTCGTGACAGCGATCCAGCGTTCCTCCGCCAATACTCTTTCAACACTGGAAATCCAACTTTCGGCCTAGTTAGTTATTTCGGTTGATCAGGCCACACGTGCGATAACGCGCAGCCATAGTCAGCGTGTGAAGCAGTGTGCAGTGAGAGCAAGGATGATGATCTTCCTTCAGGGAAGGAGGGGCTGCACTTTACACTCGACCAAGTTTGAGTGAGCTGCTAGTTTTTTTCTTTTCGTGGCCCTGATAGCTCAGTGGTACGACATCAGGATCGCAAGCGGAAGTTTGCGGGATCGAATCCTGGTGGGCGTGGCACATTTGCACTGAGCAGCGTCACTAAAGCTGAGCCCTCCGGGGTGGCTGGTTTAGGGTTCCAGCCTCAAAGCGATCCTTAAAGCTTCGTGGGTAATCTTACCACGTGTAAGTCTTTTGTTAATTTTTGACCATTATGGATCAAAAATATCGGGAAACCGTGGGCATACTGTGAGTTGAAAATTGACGGACTCACTTATTTGAGGATTTTGTCGCAGCAAGTATCCAACTCGTGATGGCTGTACTCTCTATTTTGCATTTGGTCATAAATTCTGATAGGGCCAGGTTTACTACGTATACCAAAATCATGATCTACAGGTTTTTAGTCCGGATTTTTTCAAGTTTCCAATAGTGTGGACAATGACGATAAGGAATGAGAGAGGAGGGCCTAATGTGACTTTTTGCGCTCTTTTTGATAGGATGTGGAAAAATTTGTTCGGTCAAACGGTTGACGGAAAAATTTATATTCTATTGCCTGTAAAAAAATTTTAATCTCATGATAAAATCGCTCTTAAAGAGCTGAGACGAAGGGAACTAGGGAAACTTTCCGCGCTCTTTTTGATGGCATGTGTGATATTTCGATCAGGTCAACGGTTCGAAAGGAAAAATTTTCAGAAAGAAGTTTGGGCTGGGTTTTGTTGCCCGTAGTGTTTTTTTTTACAAGTTCTTCTAATTGCCACCGTGTCCGGAATGCTCGATATTGGATAGAATGTCTGCCTTTGACACGATTAGCCAGTGTGATCAGAAAACCTTTTTTCCATAGGGAAAAAAGGTTTCTTCGAAAACAATTTCTCTCGGGTGAATCGATTGCGCTGAACACGAATATGATAAAGATTTTTTAAAAATTTTGCAGAGCACGTGCCAGAGTGCGAAAAGCAAAAAAATTTGATGCCGCCCGCTCAAACGCAATCCTTGATCAAAATCGAAACGCCTACTGATTGACAGACTGAGAGCTCTTTCTCCAGCTCGAGCTTTAGACTCTGGTCGACAAGCTCCATCGAATGAGACAATCAACGATCGTCGAGGTTAGAGGGCAGTCGACACCCAGTATGAAAGGTGAGCTCAGCCCTATTCCATTAATTAATAGAGCAAAAAGCTGAATGCTCCGTGCGAGCAAGTAAGTGCCTGAAGAATGTTTGTCTAGATCAACTCGACGAGCTCTCTCGAATGAACCCATTCTCACCCTCATTGGGTGAATAGTGAAAAAGTTTGCAATTGGACCCCAGGGGATCAGGCATCCTGGAGGGGACTGAGCGACTGCTCGGGCCCCAGAGAAGGGGCTCATCCTGACTTAACTCGACGAGCTCTATCGAATAAGACCATCCACAGTCGTCTGGGTCGAAGATTAATCGAGATGGTCACTCGAGTAAAGATATCACCAAAAGCCCAGTGTAGGTATACTGATAACACCCTTAATAGGCGTTTGGGGTAGAGGAAAAGTTGGGAATCTTCTAACACACTAACTCACAATTTTAAATTTTTCTAGGTAAGTTTTTGAAACTCTTTCGAAGGCGATTATCTTTTTTTTTAACTTCAAGCCTAGCCTAAGCATTAGCCTGAGCCTAAGCTCAAGCTGAACCATATTTTACTGCTTTTTAAGCATCCGAAACTTTGTTTTACGACTTTTAAAACATCTGAAACTACATTTTACCTTTTTTCACCCATATTAAACCCTATTTTACCACTTTTAAAGCATCTAAAACTCGCTCACACGACTTGAGGAAGACTTCCACCGATAGCACCACTACAACGCAGACTAGCGCACACTGCTGCAGAATCCAGGCGACTCTGGTCAGCCTCCATTGCACAGGCAAACCCTTGCGATGAAAAACACAAGACGATATCCCTGTCGATTTACCTTTACAAATAGAAAAGTTAGCCAGGCCCTCGATCCAGAATGAGCAAACTGAGTATGGCGAACTTGGAATTGGAATAGCGAACTGAGCGGTACCTTGGAATGGCCAAATTTTCTCTTATCGCTCTAGCGCTGGCATCGTCGAACTCAGTGGCGAAGCCAGGATTTGAGGTAGGGGGGTGCTCACTTAAAAAAATAAGGCATGTGCATTTAGCTGTTTTCGGCTACATCAGCCTGTGCGAGTTCGCAAAGCGCCCGAGAGGGGGTGGGGTGCGGGGCCCCCGCCCTGCCTAAAAAAATTGAGTTTTATGGATCCAAGAAACTGATTTTTCCACGACAAACCACCAGATAATATATATCAAATTAATCGAAGTCTTCCGGAACCTTAGACAAACCGAATCGCCTTAAAATATCTTCCGAATCTCATACACATCAGGCAGAGCAATGTGTGTGGCTGCTGACGTTTCTTGGATAGGTAGGCAATCAAGTTGCTTTTTTGCTGCTCGGTCCTCAGGCAAAGGTTGCAATGAGGCTAGTATAATCGTAATATCAGCCTCAGCTAACTCATATATAAGGCGTAGGCGCAGGCTGATACTAATAGGCTTAACCCAGCCTCATACCAGCCTTTGCCTGGATACCAAACTGCAGAAGCGCACAAGTCGTAGGAACAGTGAGAAGGTCTGTCGCGTTGGCATCAATTTTTTTTCACATAAGTAACTTTTTTAGGCTGTGGGGCTTCGCTCATGAATTTGGCCACGATATGCAAACGAGATGCTTCTCTGGTGAATACGGCGTCGATGTCACGAACAATGTTTACAACGCCTTTCAATCTCCATATTTTAATTATAACTTGCATTCGTCAGACAAAGTTGACTACGTCAAGCTCTTGAACGATATTTAGCCGAAATTAGCTGCTGGAAAATCGTATTTTGAAATAGGCCTATTCGAAAGGTTGCTATTCTGGATACAAATCTACAAAACGTTTGGATTTTGGGCCCATCGTGAACCGAGCAAGCGATTTCGGGAACGATTTGTGGATCCAAACGATCCCGTCTGTGGTGGAGACTTCCAAGTAGAGCTAGATGCAACCTACGAGATTCTAAGCGATCTTCTCCAGGTGGACCTGACCAAACATTTCGACGACTACAGAGTGCCCCTGACTGATGCTGTCAAACAACGTGTGGCTGAGAAAGGTTTCAATAAACCAGAAGTCAACTTGGCTAATGTTGAAATCCCATTTGACACTCCCCTGAGCTGGTTCTCAGATATGACTAGACCAGAGTAGGCGCTCCCTGATTTTATTGAATCTGGCTTAAGCGGGGTCCCAGTACCCTGAACCTTGTGTGAACTTAATAATTTTAAAAAGTCTGTCAGGATAAAATGCTCTGCTTTTTTAATCATGTGGTCATTTTTTATTGCAAATGTGGCGTTTCACAGTAGCTTTTGCATTTTTAAGGTTGGCATCGGGAATGCTTATCAATGATGTTGTGTTCGGTAGGTCGTGAGTGAAGGTCATAAATAAATCCGATATCGATGCTGTGTCAGAATCAGCGGCTTGTGATTTATGCAGGCGGTTCCTGCATAAGAGACACGTCTTGTTAGCTCTGGTAGTGACTGTACTTACTTGAAACTCGATATCCGCCTAGTCGATGTCTGACATTTTAGAGTTCTCTACCGCGCTTGCGACTTCAGACAGTGCATTTGATAGTTCTTCGCACTCTTTGCGAGCCATGTCGTGTCCATTAGTGCATTGCTTTGAATATGACGCGTTTTCACCCTCGCTAAGTGCGTAGGCAATGCAATGATCAGGAACTTCTGAGTGAATGGAAATATGGCTCTTGTAACCACTTTTCAGATAATTTTCCCCACATTGAAGCTTTTTCTTCACATGTTGTTGCCATTCCTTTGACACATGGCCTTTCTGCATCAGTACTGTGGCCGCATGTACAAATGTATCGAAGGCATTTCCACCAGCGCATGTGAAATAATCAAGCCCTGAAACATAATCTTTCCCCATGGTACAGAGTAAGAAATGGAAGTAATTATTTATTCACCTTGCAGTGCTTTGCGATTCAAAGCCTTGCACTCTTTCAAAATGCGAATAAGGGAGGTCCGTCGCAGTTGCTGGAATTCTGGTGACAAATTACCCGCTTCAATCTCTTCGGCACTGTATAGGCGGTACTGCCGGATAATTCGTTCTTGGATGGCATGTCTTATAACATTTGGAACAATTACTTCTTCGCCGCTGCTCAGCTTTATTGTCGCTTCCGCGAACGGTAAATCAGAGACTACGTTGAAGGATAGAATGTTATTGATGAAATAATTTACCGCAACAGGATTGTAACGGACATAGTTTTCTCGATCCTTGACTTCGCTTTCCCTCGCCTGGCGTTTCGCTCTGTAATAGGCTGACTCTGTCAGTCCCTCAATGAGCAATTTAAAATCAAAGAACGATAATGAACTTGCCAGTAATGCAAGATACTGCTGCCGGTCGCTTGACTGACTGGCTTGACTGTATGCAGAAACAATTGCTTGTACCAATGTATCGTGGCCCAAGCTGGCGCTTCCGCATTCTATTTCCTTGCTCACAATTGCATCCCACAATTGTTCTGGGGCTTTGGGACATACGCGCCGTGAAACTTTTTCAATAAGTTGCTTTGCTTGCGTGACATGCTGAGCTCGGCTCCTTATGTCCACCCCACTAAAAAAGGTCCATGAAATGGACCAACCCCTAGGTGCTCAGGAATAGAGAACACAAACCTGCCACCAAAAAACCGTGCGAAAAATTTCCCCTCTCCACGCACTTCTCTATTCCTAAGCCCTGATATACCCTTGCGTTAGGTATAGCGTGGAGAATACATTGCATGCAGAGTCATAATGCGTAGAAGCATTTGCTGCATTGCTTGCATGGTTGGAGGCTTGAGATTTTGCTGTTATGAGTTCGGTGCAGTGATTCGTTTTAGTGGGGGTCTCGTCTACTGGCAGGTTGCCAGTAGTAGTATATGGCATGATTGGCGTTGTGGATGATTTGTCGACCGAATGAGCGACAATAGATAAGTGAACAAATAAATTTCACTGCTAAGAATCACGACGACATCAAGTCTTGTTTTCTGGTCGGAAATATGTCCGAGTTGTGCCGATCAGATGATGGGAGTGCATGCGATTTCAGGCAAGGGAACTATAGAATTCGAAGAGTTCATATTCGTAAGTCGTCATGTACGATTTGGCAGATACCGATGGAGATGACGACCGGCAGTGTGGCGAGGAAGACTTCCAGGCTGTATTTGAGGTGGGTGGCTGTTGGGCGAGAGTGCTGTTTTCAGAAAACACTGGTGATAAGGCCCCCTCGCTGCCACCCGCCGCCAGCCGGAGCACGTGACCATGCATACCCCATTGCTATAGTTGGATGCCAACCGACCGTGTCAAAAATCGCCCACTGTACTTTCGACAGCTTAGATACGCAAAACATACGCCGCCCTCTCCTCGCCTATGGCGCTAAGCTCTATTCCCTAAGCTAACGGGCGCTTACGATGAATTGCATAACGGGAACCACTTATCCTTGGAGAGCTGTCGGTGCAAATGACGGAGAGAAAGAAAACGAAAGATTATGTGCACGATATTGCCGTAGGTTTGGAAGCTATGAAATCGATCATACGCCGCAATTTGCAAAAAAGCGGAGGAGAAACAGAAGCGGCATTATGATAGGGATGAGGAATGCATGGATTTTCCAATCGATAATTTATTATGGTTACAGGCAGTGCCCAAGGGGCAAGGACAGAAGTGGCAGCCTAAATGGGAAGGACCATACATCATTTTGGCGAAGCCAAGCGCGGTGGACAGTGTGATTTGTCTGTGGAATCAGCAGGAAAGAGAAAAGTTTTGTGGTGAAATGCGACAACTCAAGGAGTTACTCGAAAGAGCCGAAACTGCAATCAAAGAAGCAGGCGGCAAGTCATGTTTTCGACAGCGTGCCGCACTGAGCAAGTTGGAATATTTGAGTCAACAAATGGACAGCTACTGCTCCCAACTAAATGTCCTCACATTCAATGGCGGTCGGTAAGTATAAATCAGCAGGTCAATACCATGCAACAGTGCTTAACACTGTCGAATTCGCATATGTGCAGGTACGACCTTCAACTTATCAGGCTCTAGCGTCATAAACTGAGGCACTGTCAATGGCACTGATGTATTACATTTTATTGTATAACCAAAGTGAGTGGGTCCAAGCTGTGCCAGCATTTTTCTTGCCTATTTTAAACCTGGTATTTATTCTTGAATATATTTTCGCCAAGTTTACAGTGTACAGTGTACATTGTATGCTGTATTTGTTTATTATTATTATATTCGTATGGTTTCTTTACAGCTTTATGGCTATTTACATTGCCAATTCGAAAATGATGCTGTGAATTATTTATGTGTCATGCAGATTTGGCCATTACGATTGTACACTGTCCATGTTTATGTCAAAGCTTTTTATTCTAAGGTATGGGTGCTAAAAATGCAAAGCGATTATAGCCTTAGTCGTTGTTCTCGATGCTTACGAGATTTTTGAAAGGTCTACCACTAGAGCTTGCTGCCAGCACATTTACCTGGCACTGCGACGTTGATTCTTCTTATAAGTACATACTGTGCTACAAAATATTTATAGGTTCTTATTTGTTTCAAATATGCTGAATTAGCGTTATATTAAAGGCACAGAAACAATTTTTCAAATGCTTTCAAATGTATGAAAAGTGCTGCTCTGCAAATCATTGTACTCTTCCACCAATATTTAAGTTGGGGGAGGGGGCAATTATTTGAGCATTTCATGTAAGTTTTAACGATTAAATCAAAAAATTCTGGTATGTTGCTGGATCACCGCCGAGGAAATGACGATTTCGTCAACTAACTCCGCGAATTTGGCCACGAAGTATCACGAATATATTTGAAAAATTGACGTTGTTTCTCGATCGCCCTCCTCTTTTTCAAAAGATGATAGGACCATATAAGCACAAATTCCACATGGATATTTTGTTTACATGCGCCCGCTTATCGATTGGCCCACAACGGTATCTCGCAACAGCACCATCCATTAGGTCCTCAGGCAGGACTCGAGCCGTGCTCGTCAGCTAGTTGCTTAGCCGTTGGTGAAGTGCCCGTTGAGCAACAGGAGCCGGCCACCCCCAATTACAGCTCGAATAGTTCGATCCTCGAACATCAGCCGAGTAAGTTTGCTGGATAATCGGCTTTTTGATCATAATAGAGACGCGTTGCCAAAAAAATCAATTATCCCCAATTTACTTTTTGTTTTGCAGCCAATCCAATTCAATTGTGGAAGTTTCTCCTCGAATTACTGATGGCCGAGGAGTACAAAGGCATAATTGCGTTGACTGGTCGAGCCTGGAAATTCAGACTCATCGAAAGCACGAAGTCGCCAGATTGCGGGGCATGAGAAAATATTAACCCATGGTGAGCGCGCAGTGTGCAGCATGCGTCGACTCTAAACTATCATTTATGAGAACGATGTTGGCTGCACAGAGCACCTATGCGCCACTGTGCCCTCGTTGCCATCTGATGGCATCCTGTCACGTTGAAAGGTAGCTTCTCGATAATAAGGTGCCCAATCAGGGCTGGCTAGCCAGGCAGCTTCCAATTCCACAGGACGACCCTACCTTGTGTACTTTCGGAAAAATGAGGGATGTATTGCTCATGGGGACGGAATTGCCCTCATTAGAGAAGCAGAGATGACGTGGTCATGCAGTTAGATGTGTAACACCCCGCCAGAGGCAGGCGAGGGGAGAGAGAACATCCCCCCCCGGCGGGAAACCCCACCCCCTCGGGTTATGTGTCAGCCGAGGAACCACCCCCCCCCCCCCCCCCCCCCCCCCCCCCCCCCCAGATGTGTCGGGAAGATGCCAGATTCTAGTCGTGTTCACAGCTAGAAAGTTTTAGACGTCAGCGTTTTGCCGAACCGAGAGATCTTAGCCAGAGGACTCGTTTCGATTTCTAAAGATTGAGAAAGCGGCCATCTGGGTATATGCATCGACAACGAAGCTATGTAGGGTCTTGTTTACTGCCACGAAGTTTGTACACATTTGTGGCTGCGCGAACTTAAGGATGCTGACCAGCTGGCTCATGTCGTCGCTTTCGAAAGATTAAGAAAAGCGGGGAAAGAATAGCAAGCTTTGAAAAGTTCCGTCCTCCTGACGATGACTAACAAGGTTTTGCGGCAATGCACACTGTAAGGAAACTGGGGTTGCTGGGTGCAGATAAAAAATATCCACAGTTTTGCGTGGTCTGTGCTAGATGCCTATTATGGTTCCTTATATCAGATTCGGTTTGTGAACGATACCTGGGTTCCCTAGCTTTGAAAATGCTTAGCACAGACTTCAAAGTCCTTTGAATACATTCGAAAATGCCTTTAAAGTGTTTCAAAGAAGTCTATATTTCTTTAGAGCTTAATTAGTGCTACTGTAGACTTTGAAGATCATTGAAAAACGCCAAACTTCAAAGTCTGCCATTTTTTTAAAGTCTGCTAAAGTCTCAAGGAGAGGCGGTTGGATTTTTTTACCCCATGTCTGCAGAGTACAGTGTGGACCAGACTTTAATTCTGAACATGAAGTAGCACTCAGACCGTGTTCACTTTCAGCCTAACGTAATAGGTCTAAACAATGAAGTTCCTGCAGCACATTAATTATGTTCGGAAGGCAAAGTCTCTGAAGCATACAATATATAATTGCCAACTGGCACAACAATGAATTTGTGCAATATGTCGTGAAGAGAACACATAAAAATTCTTTCGTTTGACGCAAGCGTTTAAAAAAGCTACCATACATTTTTGAACCATAAAATGCTTACAAAATAGGAGTAGTAGGAGGGGGCACGTACTCCAAAACCGTTTCGAGACACTCATACTTTTTATACGCCAATAAAAATTCATTCTGACATTCGAGGAACGCTAAAATTTCACCATACACAACACCACAGCTTGAATCCTCATCGTGCAACACTGCGAAACAGCTACAACTGGGATTCCTGGATCCCTTATAATGCAAAACGGAGTGATACATGACACCTGTAACAATAGCTCTGCGAGCAAAAACAACGCTGCTGATTCTGCCCCGAAAAATTTTTTCAAAATCACTGTATAAATCTGGACTGATGTTACATAATTAGAATCAGAGTACATTACCATTTTCTGTGAAAACGATGAAAAGTAAGTTGTCGTATTACTTGCTATTGCTACATACACAAAGTTTGTTTTCAAGCAGTTATTGATCAATACTTTTTGCGAGTCATGTGTCATTTAACCCAAATTAAAGAGAACGTTCTTCGGTCACCATCTTATGACGATCGAGCAATTCCAGAAGAACTTCCGAATGGATCGGGACTACCAGAGAAGATTCGAAAAGTGAAGGATGTGGCAGTGAGGTTCGTAGCAAGTATGGGCAAGGTCGGCTGTGTTAGAGGGAGGGAGGGGTCGAGATCAGATCAGATCGCCTAAGCCCGATCTTATTGCGTGTAAGACGGGTCAGGTTTCGGTCGAGTCAGGTGATTGAGTTGTATGACTGTTCATGTACATACAGAACTGCAGGCTGGCTGGACAACTGGCCTGTGCTTCGATACCAGGGCTTGGTCAGTCAGGTCAAGTTAGGTCTTGGTCCAACCCACATACAATTTGATAGCTTTTGCTTGCTTCCTTTTCTTTCTTACTGCCGGACCTGAGGTGGGGGGGGGGGGGGGGGGGGGTCGAGAGAAATGGTTTTAACGTCCTAGCCAGCCGAACACCCCCCAGCCCCCTCCCCTCTTGCGCATACTAGGCTCGTAGACTTCCAAAAAATTCAGGTAACCTGATAGGAGTTAAATAGCCTGCTGCCCTCTTAAACTTCATTAATTGAGCTTTACCGAAAGAAGTCTAAGGGAGTGGAACACACTGTAATTATCTAGCGTAAAGACGACATCGTTTATCCTCTTGACCGCCTCTCCCTTGTCGTAATTCCTCGTTCTGGTGCTGCCTTCCCTCCACGGGACAACGTCGTAGTATTTGAGCGGCTCCTGGGCCAAGAATGACTAAGATAATGCCTTTCCTTCCAATTTTGGGGCAGTAGACTTATTTATTTGAAGAAATACCGGACTTCAATTTTTCAGGGACAAATTTATTCAGCAGTTTATTACCGAAAGTGCCATTTTCTACGGAAAAAAGGAAAAAAATCAATGGGAAAGGAAATGATATTAAAGCAAGAATTAAGACCAGGTAAGCTCAAATTTTATCATTTTAGGTTGCAATAAAATATAGTCCCCCTTTTAGAGCTCATTTGGGCTCGCCATGTCCGTGGCGGTCTTCAAAGTTTGTTCAAAAGGTTTCGCAAGGACATCTGCCGACTGCTTTTTACTCCGCCGATTCGGAAGAACAATCGAGGAAAGGCAGTCGCCCTGATTTGTCAGCGATTTCGTGAGGGAAAAATTTGGAGCTTTTTTCTCTTTCTTTTCTCAGTATACTTTAGAGCACGCGAGCTTGTCTGTTTTTCCATTTTGCCATATATGTTGCCTTGTTAATTTTTAAGGATCTGATGAGATTAGCTGTAGGGATTGTCTTAGCTTAGTAAAATATCGATTCCGTGATGCGAAATTCTCAAGGACAGCCCCAATCAACAGGAACTGCACTCTTGGGATCTTTGAAAACCTTTAGGACATCTTTTAAAGAAATTCTAAAGGACTGCCGCGAACAACAAGAACTGCGTTCTAGAGATCTTTGAAAAGCTCCAGGACATCTTTGAAGAACTTTAGAAAAATTTAACTTCGAAGTAACGCCGCTTCAAACTGCAAAGATGTCCTTGCAGTATTCTAGAAAACAGAAAATTGGGTATGGACTCCCAGGACTCATTCCTGAGGGCTCATAGCAATTGCGGCAATTTTGGTCTGTGCAGCGTAGAATCATGCGTAATAGGCAGCGAGAGTGGCAAGAGCGCGCATTCCACATGGCTATCTCATAAACAGTAGAGACAGGTTCTGTAGTCCCAATATCATCTAGTTCTAAAATTTTCCAAGTTTTTCCTCCCGATGAATTATGAGAATTATCGCGGGGATTGCGCTTTTAGTACGACAAGAATATTATCCAAAAGTCCTTTGACAGAAAGTTCGCCTACCGCTACGTCTGCGACATAGGTGCTGTAATCGGCAAGTCGTTCAAGCAAGTGCATGTCGAAATGGGGATCGCACCAGACGAGCGTGACTGTGATGGGAGAAATGCAGACTAAGTAGCGCTCTCTGTACTCCAGCCAGCGAACTATCATCTTCTCAGTGCCTTGATCTGTCACATATTTGTGACGGGGTGGGAAAGTAGAGAAGGGTAAGTAGGATGAGGTTTTAGTGTATGAGAGTATTTTAGAAAGATAGTTGAAGGTTTTTTTTTTTATTTTAGATAGGAGAGTAAGGTTGTTAAGGAGTGAACCTTTTTTAAAAATATAAAATTATGGATTTAGGTTGATTATAGGGTGTATGAGTGGTTAAGATTTTTGAGAGATGAGGAGTTGAAAGAAGAAGTTGTTGAATGAATATTTTATGTGGAAAATTGTGGGTAAATTTGAATGTATAGTTTGTTAGAGGGTTTTTATAAGAAAATACGATATAATGCGGAAGTCACTCAAAAAAAATTTGTAAAGGATGATAAAATACATGGTATATATGAAAGGAAAATGTCAAACTAAAAAATGCATTAAGTGAGAATATTGAGAAGAGTTTTTGAAAGAGAAGATAGATGAATGAGTTATAGCATATACATTTTTTATTTTATTGGAAATGAGGCAAAAGGAAAGTTTTTTTCGAGTGGTGGTTTGTAAAAAAAATTATGAGGGAAGGAAAATGATGTAGTTGTGAATTGGTTAAAGAAAATGAAGGATAGATTAGGTGAGTGGAGAATATAGTTTTGTTATGAGTGGTTTTTATCCAGCTAATGTGTTAAGTTAGAAAATGATTGTTTATAAAATTGAAAATTTTTTTTTCAAGGGAATGAGAGAGGGAAGTGTGAGAAGGGAAAAAAAAAGAGGCAGAAATCAAATAGCATTTGGAAGCTAGGCTTTGCATTAAATAGAAGAAAAATTTTAAATGTTAGAATTTTTAATGGGCTTAGGATATAGGTATGAATATATAGTAGGGTTAGAATGGTTTGTTATTTTTATTTGATATGAGGTAATATTATGACCTTTAGATGTTAAAAAGATCCTTATGATTTATTGGGTTAGTTATTTATAATAGGTATTTTAGAGTAGTAAAAAATTCTATATTTTTAGATTTTTTGTTTTTTTTTATGGCTTTTTTTATTCATATTTGGGTTTTGAGGGGGTTGATGTGATTGAGTTTTGTTTAGAGTTAAAGAAAGAGGGAGTTTGAAGGTGGAGAGATTGATTTTTGTATTTGATGGTAATATTCTGTGGATATTATTGGAATCAGGAAGGAAGGTTTAGTCGTCATAGAACTTGATTAGAATTAGTTAATTGATGTAATTCACTTGTTTGTTGGCGAATGTGATACGTGGAAGTCAAACAAAGACAACTTAAAGGCGTTATAGTACATGGGTCACTTCGGTCTATTTAGTTGTGGAGAAGTCGTGGCATAGCATATGAAAAAATCATAAGTTCATTTGGCAAAGTGTACATGCAAATGATATTATGGTGATAACTTTTGTAAACAGCATTTTAGAGAATAATGTGAATAGTGATATGTTGTTAATTAATATGTAAAAGTTTTATTTATTGAGTATATGTTTAGTAGGGATATGAGCAGTAGAAAAATAAATGTCAATGGGTTAGTGCAATGTAAGTTGTCCTGATAGTTGTTTTCAGGATAAAAATCGGATAGTGCAGAATATATGATGGAGGTTATTGTTATTTGTTAGATTTGAAATTATGATAAGGAGTAAAATGAAATGATTTATCAGCTTTTTTGGTTATATAGAGTATAGATTGGATGATGATCAGTCATTGCAGAATTGTTATTTTACGTCGATAAATGAGAGGGTGAACATAAAAGCAAGGCCCCTAAAATCCAATAGCATTTGTATATTGATAAAATAAGTAGTTTATTCTTAAGTTTGGGCTTGAGTTACATCCGCGGTGTAGTGTGTCATGGCTAGTCAATTCAGAGGGTTATGTGTAGTATTGTATGTTATAGTATTTTAAAATAATTTTAAAAAATTAAAAAAATTTGTAATAATATATTATGTGTATTGTAAATTATGTCATTTCTTAAATGAAATTAGTGAGAAGATCAAAAAAAAATTAAAAGAATAATGGATTTTCAAGGGTGCTCTCTAGATAAAAGGAGAGAGTGATAAATGCAATTTGCTCTTGGTGTCAATTTTCCGCTCAGAATTAGATCTTTTGGAGTAGTGGTGAAAGCTTTTTTCGATGGTTGGGATCCAGATCAAGGTTTCGGTCGGAGTAGGGAGTGTGGTGAAAAGGCCCTGGTTATGTTTTCCAAGGGCCAACAAAACTACCCCCCCCATATTTAGTAGTATAGATCAAGGCACTGACGAAGATGATAAATTCGCTGGCTGGAGTACAGAGAGCGCTACTTAGTCCGCATTTCTCCCATCACAGTCACGCTCGTCTGGTGCGATCCCCATTTCGACATGCACTTGCTCGAACGACTTGCCGATGACAGCTCCTATGTCGCAGACGAAGCGGTAGGCGAACTTTCTGTCAAAGGACTTTTGTATAATTCTTGTCGTACTAATAGCGCAATCCCCGCGATAATTCTCATAATTCATCTGGAAGAAAAACTTAGAAAATTTTAGAACTAGATGATATTGGGACTACATAACCTGTCTCCACTGTATATGAGATAACCATGTGGAATGCGCGCTCCTGCCACTCTCGCTGCCTATTACGCATGATTCTACGCTGCACAGACTAAAACTGCCGCGATCGCTATGAGCCCTCATCGTCAGGAATGAGTCCTGGGAGGCCATACCCAATTTTCTGTTTTCTAGAAAACTGCAAGGACATCTTTGCAGTTTGAAGCGCCTTTACTTCGAAGTTAAATTAATCTAAGGTTCTTCAAAGATGTCCTGAAGCTTTTAAAAGATCTCTAAAACGCAGTTCTTGTTGTTTGTGGCAGTCCTTCAGAATTTCTTTTAAAAAAAGTGTCCTAAAGGTTTTTAAAGATCCCTAGAGTGCAGTTTCTGTTGATTGGGGCTGTCCTTCAGAATTTCGCATCACGGAATCGATATTTTATTGAGCTAAGACAATCCATACAGCAGCTCTCATCAGATCTATTCCTCAGAAATTAACAAGGCAACATATATGGCAAAATGGAAAAACAGACAACCTCGTGTGCTCTAAAGTATACTGAGAAAAGAAAGAAAAAGAAGCTCCAATTTTTTTTCCTTACGAAATCGCTGACGAATCAGGGCGACTGCCTTTGCTCGATTGTTCTTCCGCATCGGCGGAGTGAAAAGCAGTCAGCAGATGTCCTTGTGACACCATTTGAACAAACTTTGAAGACCACCACGGACATGGCGAGCCCAAATGAGTTCTGGAAGGGTGGCTATATTCTATTGCAACCTAAAATGATAAAATTTGAGCTTACCTGGACTTCATTCTTGCTTCAATATCATTTCCTTTCCCATCTTTTTTTTTCCTGTTTTTTCATAGAAATGGCTTTTCGGTAATAAACTGCTCAATAAATCTGTTCCTGAAAAATTGAAGTCCGGTATTTCTTAAAATAAATAGGTCTACTGCCCCAAAATTGGAAGGGAAGGCATTATCTTAGTCATTCTTGGCCTAGGAGCCGTTCAAATACTACGACGTTGGCCCGTGGAGGAAAGGCAGCACCAGAACGAGGAATTACGACAAGGGAGAGACGGTTAAGAGGATAAACAATGTCGTCTTTACGCTAGATAATTACAGTGTGTTCCACTCCCTTAGACTTCTTTCGGTAGAGCTTAATTAATGAAATTTAAGAAGGCAGCAGGCTATTTAACTCCCTTCAGGTTACCTGAATTTTTTGAAAGTCTACGAACCTAGTATGCGCAAGAGGGGGGGGGGGGTTTGGGGGTGTTCGGCTGGCTAGGACGTTAAAACCATTTTTCTCGAACCCCCCCTCACCTCAGGTCCGGCAGTAAGAAAGAAAAGGAAGCAAGCAAAATCTATCAAATTGTATGTGGGTTAGACCAAGACCTAACTTGACCTGACTGACCGAGCCCTGTTATCGAAGCACAGGCCAGTTGTCTAGCCAGCCTACAGTTCTGTATGTACATGGACAGTCATACAACTCAATCACCTGACTCGACCGAAACCTGACCAGTCTCACACGCAATGAGAGCAGGCTTAGGCGATCTGATCTGATCTCGACCCCTCCCTCCCTCTAACACAGCCGACCTTGCCCATACTTGCTACGAACCTCACTGCCACATCCTTCACTTTTCGAATCTTCTCTGCTAGTCCCTATCCATTCTGGAGTTCTTCTGGAATTGCTCGATCGTCATAGGATGGTGACCCAAGAACGTTCTCTTTGATTTGGGTTAAATGCCACATGACTCGCAAAAAGTATTGATCAATAACTGCTTGAAAACAAACTTTGTGTATGTAGCAAAAGCAATTAATGCGACAACTTACTTTTCATTGTTTCCACAGAAAATGAAAACGTACTCTGATTCTAATTATGTCGATAAGACAGATAACATCAGTCCAGATTTATGCAGTGATTTTAAAAGAAATTTTCGGGGCAGAATCAGCAACGTTGTTTTTGCTCGCAAAGCTATTGTTAAAGGTGTCATGTATCACTCCGTTTTGCATTATAAGGGATACAGGAATCCCAGTAGTAGCTGTTTCGCAGTGTTGCACGATGAGGATTCAAGCTGTGGTGTTGTGTATGGTGAAATTTTAGCGTTCCTCGAATGTCAGAATGCATTTTTATTGGCGTATAAAAAATATGAGTGTCTCGAAACGGTTTTGGAGTACGTGCCCCCTCCTACTACTCCTATTTTGTAAGCATATTATGGTTCAAAAATGTATGG
>JASANH010001714.1:0-50511 GCA_030248295.1 Mesodorylaimus sp. YZB2_4
CAAGCAGATATAATTTCAAAGCTTGATGTTCCGATTTAAGTTGCTATCGAAGATTTTTCGCAAGTATTTTCGATCCAAATAGAAAAATTTGGTTGAAAATTAATAGAAGCAGTGAAAGCAAAACAATGACAATAAGTCGATAAAGTAGAGAATATTTCTCGCTACAAAGCTGTCGCTGTCATGAATCCTCGTTACTGCATAAAATTTTCAAGAAAACACCGCATAGAATTTTGGTTGGAAGCGTCGAAAAACGCATATCCACAGGCCTGTGTGCAGGTCTGCACTTTCACGAGGCCACTATTTGCGGAGGGGAAGTTCTTTGAAATCCAAAGAAAGGTACCTCACCTGTATGAGCATGTGTTTCCGTTATAAGAACACCGTTTGATGGTATCTTCACTTGTGTATCCTGCCTTGACTAAAGTATCCGGATCCAAAGTACTAATGATAAATGGTGTGGCTTCTTCGGCAGCAGTGGACAAAGCTTGCTTATCTGATGTAATCTAGAGAAAAAAGCTCCATCATGCACTTTTCCAGCTGGGGCGAGTTTTCGCAATCAGTGTTGTTAGCCGCAACGATAAGTTTGTTGTGCACAAATAATATGAGGAGTGAACTGATTGGCATTGCACTGACCATGTAGATCATCGCCCCCATTTGAAAAAATGATTTTACTCACGCTGGGATCAAACAAAATGTTATTTACCGCCTGCTCAAAGGAGGCTGATGTTGGTGACGATGTGAATAAACTATCAAATAACGCTGGAGTGGTTGTTTTAAAGTTGTGTGAGGCCGCAGGAGTGATAGAAGCTGGCGGTGCAGCGATTGGTTGAGAAACAAAGCTGCCTAGTTGCGAGGTGAGTTGAGAGAAGCCAGGTTGATCTGATGCTGTTGGGATTTCTGTATCGCTGCTGGAAGATGGTTCGCTGACAGGGCTTAATTTTGAAACTGACTGTGTGTTCTGGGTAGTTCGAACCTCGATGGAAATGGATGGCATGGCATTTGTATTTTTGAGTTCATGGGAAAAAGGGAGTGACTCATGTTCATTCATGTTTGACTTCGATGCTGGCCAATTGGTTGAAGATGGCATTTTTAGGTTTTTTTCAATGCTAATAAGTGTGGCGGACGTCGGCAATGCAATGATTGATGGTGAAACTGAGCTGCTGGTTAGTTGCGAGCTGGGTTGGAAGGAGCCATGTCGATCTGATGCTGTTGAGATTCCTGTTATGCTGCCGTTGGACAATGGCCTAGTGAAAGCGTTAAATCTTGAAACAGATTGAATGTTTTGTTCAGCTCCAGGCTTGATCAAAATGGGTGGCATGGCATTTGTATCTTTTGATTCGTAGAAGGAAGGGAGAGCTTCATGGATGTTTGATGCTGATGCTGGTCCAGTTGTTGAAGATGATGGGAATTTTATGTTTTGTTCACCACTCGGAACTGTGGTGGACGTTGTCAGTGCTGCGATCGATAATAAAACTGAGCTGCGGGGTAGTCGGGAACTGGGTTGGAAGAAGCCATGTCTATCTTTTGCTGTTGTAGTCTGACGTATAAGCGATTGTGCGATAGCGGATCGTTTCGAGTGATCAGCTGGGGTAGATGCATATGATTTTGAATTCACGAATCCTGGGTCTGTGGTTTGGGTCTGTAACGGAGGAAACATCGAATTTTCTGTGTCCAAGATGAACTTATGTGTGAATAAAGATGAGTCATGTGCAGCTGGCATTGTGCTCTTTTCATTTAGCGATTGTGTGGAAGACTTATAACCAGAATTGTTATCAGGCATTGCTGCCGCGTATGTAACGTTTTCTGCAGGATTTTGTTCCCACTGTGTCCTGATTCCAGGAGATTCCTGGTATGAGCTAGTTTCAGCGTCATCTGTCCTCGCAGTGACGCTGACTGTGTATGTAGTTGAAGAGATAAACCAAGCCTTGCTGTTTCCAGCTGGAGAAATATCTTGTGGTTTATACGGATCCAATAGTTGTGAGCTGGTCATAGATGCATGATTGAATTTCATGGGAACAGTCTTAGACAACATTGATGCTGGGGTAGTGTCCCAGAAGGAAGTAATTTTTTCATGAAATAATGATGATGACTGCACAGATGATGCTCTCGCATCCATTGCACTTGACTGCAGTGACGATGTCGTGGTCAAGCTTTCGACTAGCGTGGCTGGAGAGCCGCTGTATTTAACTGAAAATACAGACCACTTGTTTCCAGCTGCAGAAGTTTGCTGGCCATCATTTGCATTCGAAAAATGGGTGCTGGTCATAGAGTTATCTTTGACGTTTGTGGAACTTGTCCCCGATAAGCTTGTCGCTCCTCGAGGCAAAATAATTTTCCAATGATGATGATGGAGGAAGCGATAAGAAAGAATTTGTAGCCATTGTACTTAGCTGTACTGTCACCATGGTGGGTGCGAGACTAATCTGCGTGTTTTTTGCAGTGTTGCTAGAAGATGCAGGCCTACTGCTACCTGCAGCAGAAGTTTTTTCGGCTCCAGTTGAATTAGGAGGATGTAGATAACTTGTTGCAGATGCACTGGTGGAAAAGTTGATCCTTCTGATAGCTGTACTTTTGATCACAGGTTTCACTGAAACATAATAAATAGCATGAACAGGCAAATCCATCAATTAGCCCACCTACACTCACCTTGGCAGAAGAGCGCCGCATGGTCAGAGTTACTTGTAAATTTAAATTCATGGCCGGCGGCATTAGGCGTATAGGTCACCCTTACGAGCCCTGTCAGTTCGCCACTTTCCCCGTTGCCTGCAGTCACCTTGCACGATACGTTCTTACAAATTCCGAGTAAATTGAATGTTTCACCAACTGAATTTGTTGCATCATCGTGATACTTGCAAGTGCTGGAATCTGTACAATTAATTGCCACCCAGAACATATAGTAGCTGTGTTTCCTCAAAATAGCAATCTCTCCAGCATCGAGTTTAGCAAGGCAGCCATCTGTTCCATTCGGTGAATTTTCGCAGCATGTAAAAGCGCATTGTTATGCGTAAACCAATATAAAGAAGATTAGCTAGCGATGCATTTATTGGAAAATAAGCAATCCTTGAAGATTTGTATTGGCAATCACATTGGCTTAGTGGTGGACTCTCCCGTTACTGTCTATTTTTAATCAACGATTGGCCTGGACTAGATGTTGATGAATTGCTTGTAGGCCTGTCTTCAGATTGCGATGCCTGGCTGTAGGTTTTAGTTAAGTAAGCCAGCTGTGGTAACAACACTGGGAGAAGGGACTTTTTGTATAACTTGATATTGCATAGCGTAACTGCAGGGAATGGAGATATGTTCGGAATTGACTGAAAAATCAAAAAATTAGCTGATTCTTCCTAACGAGTTCTGCTCTCTATGGGATGCTTACTCTGGTGATCACAATTTTCTCGTCGCCATTGTACTTGATGATGAAAAATGCGGTGATGGAAAAACACGCTACGATGACAAAAGCTGTAGAGATACACCAAAAAAGAGAAGTCTTTAATCTTCTCGCTCTCAAAGCGAAATTCAGTGGATCGAATGTCGTGTAATGCAAATTTTGAGGCATGTTTCTTGGTAGGTCAAAGAACTCATGCCATGGTCAGAGCATTCTGTGCGTGAATCATATGCCTGCATAAAAGGTTGCCCAGCTCCGTAGGTAAATTGTCTTCTGGAATATCGAGTCAGGATGAGCTAGTGAATAGAAAACAAGGTGCTAGATCGCTGTCAGGCGATAAAACGGAGGTTACCATGCCCAGATTGCATGCCACGTGGCGTTGTAGCTTATCAAAAAATATCCGTGCTACCAAGAAATAAACAACGAAGACTGAGAAAACAGATTAATGGGGCGGGAGATATATGGTAGTTCAGTTGAGAAAAAGTTTTTTGGCATGGCTACATTGCTCCTGCATCGCTAGCATAATGTCCAAATCACGATCAGTCAAAAACATTTGCAAAATACATACATGCACCCCATGAGTTCTATGTCTTAATTTTCACTGTAGTGTCGGAGCGTATAATTACAGGCCATACTACTCAGCAATGCACAAGGAGTAACTGATCGTGAGTGAGCGCAAGAGGGATAAAATTGTGCGTGTATAAGTCGCCTACCATTATTTCGCATGCCGCTGGTCGAAGTTCTCTTTAAAATTGGGTGCATATGATCATGCGAACAAGTGAAACGCACTGTCTATTGCAGTCTCCGGCCGCTGCAACTCAATGAAACCTCTCCAAGATGATAAGCGGTATGCTGCGGAAAAGGGATTGAACTGTGAATCGGGTGTAGCGGATTGTTTCCATTTTTACGTTCTTTTGTGATAAATTAAAAAATTAAAAATTAGCATACAGTTCTTTCAATTGGCTAAAATCACTGCTTCCGCGCTTAGCCTTTGCCACCGTCCCAACTTTAGAAATTAATCTATCATCACCCAGCCATCAACACACACAGTGCTGCGGCATCGGTAAATTACATGATTTGAGAAACTTTAAAGTGCAATCACTACGCTTTGACAGGAAACTTGAAGCAATAAGCTACCACGCCGTTAAAACTCTTGGACCTCAGGCACAAAAAGCGATGGCATGCTCTAAATACCATCTCGCCAAGTGTGCTATTACCATATTGTCACTGCACGAGTCGGCCTAAATAATGGGTTGGTTTTGCAGTAACGCACTGGTGCAGTGTGAAGCAAAGATTTTCACGATCGTGAGATACCTACTTATGCTCAGTCGTTCGTATAGTGAGTCGCTTACGAGGCACAAAAGTTTCATTATCATGAAAAATCCCTGGAAATTGACCATCAAGCTGATTCGATATATGATGTGAAATAGCAGCGCCAAATAGTTAAGATATCGAACATGTGGTGGATCTGATTTGGGCAGTGTAAATCGCTTGAATCTTCTGTCAACTGGTGCGATGTCCCTAGCGCCAATCATTACGCTGCATTGTGCCAAATTGCCACTGAGGCCGCGTAACACTGGTTGTATCTATTTTTATGATCAATAGTATCGGCCGTTTATAGGCGGCGAAGCGGAGTACCAAAAAAATGTCAGTCACGAATGCCCATAAAAATCTTGTGACGCAGCCGCAGAATTCGCCGCGAAGATTTGGTGTCGAAGCTTCAGTTTCATCGATGATATCGCGAAATCTAATGTCAGTTGTTCTCATTCTCAATTCTGAACACCTGGCTGAATTTCCCTTGTTCAGTTTTTAGCTCCAACTGATGGAAGCTGCACGCATTACATTAACGTGTCACAGCTCCAGGTTTGTAGTTGGCTAATGGGTAGTGGACACAAATGTGGTTTCAATAGCCACAGTAAGAAGACAATGTAAAATTACGAGTATGACAACTGCTTTTGCAGAATGATTTGATTTTGTGTCCGATAATGCTTCCCAAATGCCGTACTCTTCGTTTATTTGTTTTGTCGGGTCGAACTGAGTCAACTATATCGCTAAAGCTATCGCTATAACCATTGCTTGAGCTACCAGCACACCAACATCGATGATAATATGCACCTCAACGCGACCAACCACTACTGAAAGTACTATAACACCGACAACGACAATAATCACCACCTCGACGCGACCAGCAACAACTGTTGGAAGTACTAACACCCCAATAACGACAAGAATTTCCACCTTGACACATTTAACTACTGCTGAAAGTACCCCAACCACCCCAACATCGATGAGAATCACCACCTCAATGCGACCAAACACTACTGAAAGTACTACTACCCCAATAGCGATGACAATCACCACATCAACGCGATCAACTGCTGCTAAAAGTACCACCACCCCGACATTGCCACCAATCACAACCACTTCTACCACCCCAACAATTATGGCAATTACCGCCCAAATTCGACTAGCTACCACTACCCCAACATCGATGACAATCACCACATCAACGCGACCAACTGCTGCTGAAAATACTACCACCCCAACATCAACGGCAATCACCATGCTAACACAACTGACTACTACTCAAAGTACCACTACCCCAACAAAGTCGGCAATCACAACATCAACACGACCGCCCACAACTGTAGGTAGTACGATTCCTGGAACAGTGGCATCATCTACATCGACACAGCAAGTGGGCATAATAACAATGACTACTCAGACAATGAAGACATTTACAGTATACTACTGTACATCACTGCGACTAGACTCCAGATCGGGTCAAGAACTTCCGTGTCGGGTCGGGTCGGGTCAGCAAAATTTCGGGTCGGGTCGGGTCAAAATCGGGTCGGGTCACTTTCTTGAAAGATCGGGTCAAACGGGTCAAAAATACATAAATTTTGCAAGTTTTCACTATAAGCAACTACAGAAACCTTTTCGTAGTTGTTCGACTCCAGGATTTGCAGTATATGCTTCATGCATGCATGCACAAAGTCTTTCATTTTACAATCATATTTGATTCCTGAATATGACATAACTTCCTGGGTATACGTGGCTGTAAGAGAAGTATAATCTGTACCCAAACACCAAATATGTACCAATAATAGCCCCCCTGACCGCTATATTTGTTACCATTGCGAAACAGTTTACTGTGCTCAAAAGTCATAGGTACCCTCACATCCCTCCAGCAGTAGTAGAGGTTCTGACAGGAGCTAGTGTCCAGCACAATATGACATTGTGAGCAATATCTTGTGTGAAGACTGGTTGCAACTCCAGCGTGCGGTCCATATATATTTAGGTATTTCTTTGTTTAACCAATGATAAGCTGTCTCAGACTCCGAAAGTTGTGACAGAGTTGTCTCTATTATTCACGCCTATTATTCGGATTGGTTAAATCTTGTCTCCAGTGGACAGACCCTGGTCGCTTTTAGATCTAAGGTTTTTAAAAAATTATTTGACCACTATCGTGGGAAATATGGAGGAACGTTATTGCATTTACAAAGGATAACTACTGAATAACAAAAGATGAAGATTCGCATGCGTGAGATGTCTCCATCTCATCAACAGGCGCGGTAGCTGCCTGTTTAGCCCATTAACACAGACGCGCAATGTTAAGCGGGCAACTTTGCTCATTCATAAGTCGACAACAAATCAATAAAAAATGCACAAAATTTTGGGGATGAGCTATGTTTGCCATGCCCAATAATCGTGCAAAATTTTGTTGGAAACGGCTCAGCCGTTCTCGAGACCCAAAATGCACCTTTCGCTGTTCCAGAGATGACGACGTAAGACGACGACGACGACGACGTAGTACTTAAGTCCTGTCCACAGCAATAACCACTAAAGCTACGGACAACAGAGTTGGTTTTTCTGAAAGCTCTCATGGCGCGAAGTATTCTTTTGAGGGTGTGATTTCAAGATTCGAGCTAATTAATTTTTTAAGCTCCAAAAACTGAATTTTAAGGCGTACCACAAGCAGGCGGAATATTTTTATAAGCCGTGCGGCGCGCGTTGTTTCCGTTAGCCGTAGTTACCCTTCCTTTAAATTTAGTACTGGACGAGACGAGTGTTCTTTTCTGTTCAGATTGGTCGAACTTTTTCCTTTAGTTTGGTGAATTAGTAGTTGGGTTGTTTTCTATTGTTCTGATTTCTAAGCCTAGTTTTTGAAAAATTCACGCGCTATCTGTAGTAAAGAATATTTGTTGCGGAAATTGAGCCCGTTTGCCACCAGAAAATAACTCGAATGTTACTTTTTTTGCTGGCACAACCGGCACATTACGGCAACAGCACAACCGGCAATGGAACGCTTTTTAAAAGTGTGAAAACCCCCTGCCTATCAACAGCCGCATTACAGTAGTTTGCTGTTTAGCCCAGCCACTCTGGAACTTATGCGCGGTAGGCTACAGTGACAGAGCAATACGTGCGAACCTTCTTTGTACGAAATTTGCGTCAGCTCAGGAGGGACCAGACGACGAATTTTTTTCATCTATTCTGAATTCCTAGCCCAAATGTTGGTGCGAAAAAGTACTATTATTTCTAAAAAAAATCTGTTATCAGACAACAAGAAGGTTAGCCCAGCCACCCTACTCTAACCAAATGCGAGTCAAACGAGGTTGGCTGGGCTCCCTCGGCGGCGTTTGTAGGAAAATTGTGATCAAATAGCATATCTACTGTCACTACAAAAGTGTAACAGGGCGTCCCCCACCTCAGCCACTTCATTCAGACAATAGAAGATGGAAACACAAGGGCCGATGGTCGTTCTAGTGCTGAAGGTTGTACGGCCAAAGCTATCAGCATGCTGGCTCCACAGAAGCTGAACTTCCTGTTCTAGTGTCACTGAGTAGGTGCTAGACATGCAGTACTCGTGCTGTCAAGGCAGATGCAACCTTAATGCAGCAAGTCCTCACTGTTCCCCAAGTGAGTTCGAGGTAACAGAAGGGGATCGTATTCCAAAACTCCAAACTTTTGTACTTACTCCAAAATACGAATAAGTGTATCCATGTGGGTACTAGCCTTTGGTGAAAAACAGAATAAAATCCCGCAGGGAGTCGACCCCACGACTCCACGATGCACCAAGTACATCACAGAGACATACGTTGTGGGTAAGTGAGGAAAAACGATTGTGAGCCTCGCCCTGAGAGCAACAAAAAAACGCCCACATAAGTATAACCCACTTGAGCATGTGCCGCCGAGGGAGCCCAGCCAACCTCGTTTGCCTCGCATTTGGTTAGAGCAGGGTGGCTGGGCTAACCTTTTTGTTGTCTGATAACAGATTTTTTTAGAAATATTTTCTCACAGTCACCTTTACACCAACGCCACCACGTTCTGAGGATTTGTAAATGGTTTTCATCGCGCGGAACTTCAACTACTTATAACGAGTTTGGGTCAACCCGACCCGAAATTTCGGGTCAGAGACTTTCGGGTCGGGTAGGGTCGGGTCGGGTCGGGTCGGGTCGGGTTGAACCTGACCTGATCCGGTGTCTAACTGCGACCAACTGTTATTGCAACTACGACAGCCCAACCAGCAACAACAATCATGACATCACTGCCACCAACCACTTCCACTCAGGGAATGACAGCATTTTCCACATCAATGCGACAGGCAATGAATACCACTAAAAGTACCACCACTCCAACACTCCGGCAAATGCTGTACCTATCTACCAAATACTATGGCTTCTCCATCAAGCTTTTTTCCAGAAGCTACAACCACTCTCGAATCCATGCCTTCAGTCGAATCACTATCAGTACTCCAAACTCTTCCATCTTCAGCCAACTCACAAACAGGTACTAGCATCCTTTAAATTACTACAGTACATCGACAGCCTCAGCTCTCGCGATCAGCTCAGTCACACCAAGCTCATTAGGGACCACTTCTTCTGTAATGTCGATGGGTTCTATGATGTCAACTGGGATTAGCGCTGCTTCAACGCTCACTACCTTGATTGCTGCTACTACTTCCTAAAGGGCACCTTTGCTATCTTACCGAACCACTAGCTCAATATTCACTCCCAGTCCAGCTAGCTCCAGCACTATGAAGGTCTCATATTCAGATCTTCTAATAATTAAAACAAGCCCACAGGTGACAGCTTAATTCTAGTCCCATTGTCTTCATATTACCACAGACAAACGCAACAAATCTTACAACCGCTATCCACAGTTCCGCACTGTATGCAAGCGATCGAGCATCATCGATTTCTGATGCTGGCTCTGTCATATCAGGAAAAGGTTGGACAATCATCTCTCCCTCAATAAAGACCAGCTTCAACGCATTGGTGAGTCCTAGCAGCACAATGACGATAGCTGTTGCAATATCCAAAGTCATTGCCATCATCATTGCCCAAAATAGGCCAATGCTAGCAAGTTGCAACAGTCCCGTGAAACGTACAAGGAGGCCAATGCTAGCAAGTTGCAACAGTCCCGTGAAAAGTTCAAGGAGGCCAATGCTAGCAAGTTGCAACAATCCTGTGAAAAGTATAAGGAGGCTAATGCGGCGAGAGTAAAGAACTCCAAGAAAGCATGGGAACAAAAATATCCTAAGTTGGCCAAAGTAAGGAACAAGCTATGGCAGCTAAGCAATGCCGACAAGAAAGCTTTGGCTCGAAGGTGATGGAAGTTGAAAAACGAAGTCAAAGTAGCTGCTGAGAAAAATGCTTCTTGCAAAAAGTGGACGTCCAGAATCCACTGAAAATACCGCTTTTGGTAGGAAGGGAGTTGTAAAAAAAGAGAGTATACCGGCTACGTAGATACAAAGAAAACTTCGAAAGCGAACTCAGGCAACAACAGCAACGAGATCGTATCGATTTGCTTATCGATAAAAGGTACCTACAAAATCAAAGTATTGCAATGCTCAGGGCTGGAGTCGGTGCTGTTGAGATTATGTTTGCAAGCACGCTTGCAAAAAATCTACGCAAGAAAGACAGAAAAGCTGTGGCCCAGTGCCTTCACGATGCCAAATTGCTGGTTGCCTCAGGCGTTAATGCACCAAAAAAAATGCGCCATGCGTTCAAAAAAAGGCATTCTAGCGTTGCAAAAAGTATCTAAAAAATATTATAAAAAGGCCAAATGGCAGGCAACGAGGCAACGCTTGAAGATGTGTGCGGATATGCATTCCACTGCAAAGCTCGAGAGCCTTATTTTTACGATGCTGCATACAAAGTTTGTGATAATGTGACAATATATTGCAAGGGACCTAATGAAAAATACGATGATGCATCATGGCCATGCAATCATTTGGGTACTTGCATTCTGCCGAATAATGCATTGATTCGTTTGTTACAAACATGCTAACGCATTTTCAAAGAGGAAAAATTCGGGAGCTTCTTGGCCACAGGAATTGATAAATGCAAGCATCTGAGGCATCCTAATATCGCGGATACGATCAGACCCGAAGATGTCATGACAGAGAGCACAGTGCCTAGCATGGACAAACTTGGCCATTCGATAGCATGCTTGCCCAATTACTGCGATAGTGATGTGCTGTTCCTGCGTCAAATGTGATCGAATTATGCGTCCATACGTGCGTCATGAATGCTGTTTAAGAAGTCCAAAAACTGGACAAGGCATTGCACGAAATCGATACTGCACTGGTAAAAGGGGATGTTGAAAACTTGGAAAAAATTGCGTTGCTCTGGTCTGGCTCAGGAGCCGACATTTCACCCGAGGCAGTGACGGTAGATAAAGGGGAGGGAAGCACAGAATTAAAACTGAAGTCGCTTCGTTATGCTGTCGAATTTTTAAAAGACATTCACGAAAAGCCAATCTGTGTTTGTGCCTCGTGTCGAATCATGCATAATAAAACCCAAGTGCGGAATGTAAGCTTCGTTTTGGACGAGAAAACGGGTACTGTGAAAGTGTACACTGGCACTAGCTAAAAGAGGGAAGGTTCAGAAAAACAGTGCAATGATCTGTGGCTGCAATTGTATGGAATTCTAAAAGCGGAGAGCAAAGACACTGACAAGACCTATGTGTGCCATCGTTGTTTCTCTGGCTTGAATGGAGGCAGGAAACATTCACCAGTGTCGGTATTTAACAAGCTTGAAGTAGCAGAGACGCCTGCCGAGCTTGCAGACCTGAACGATTTCGAAAAGCAGTTTATACAAAAGGCGGAATGCTTTCAGGTCATTTATCGTCTGGGCACTGTTCAGCCCAAGTTACCAGCGTGGTGCAGAGTGAAAGGACGCAAAGGCCAGATTGTGCACCATCCACTTCCCATCGGAGAGACTCTCCGCACATTGCCTGATCCAAAAAGCATGCCTGATCCCAATTTATTCATCGTGGTCTAGGGTGTGTCTACCAAAAATAAAATGGTGTGGAAAACATTGGTTGATGTCGCGAAAATCAAAAAGGCCATCGAAAAGTTAAAGCCGATCAATCCAGAGTATAAAAACCTGGATGACGGATGGGATCCACTCAGTGGTCTGGAAATGACGGATGCTTCCCTCACCTGTTCCCGAATGGCAGGAATGTCGAAGGGGAAAAGCGAGACTCAAAACTGTCGAAGACAGACTTTGTTAGAAGGTGGATGTGCAACGAGAATCCAAAGTTCAGGCATGACCATCAGTACCTGTTCTATATGTTGCATAAGTACCAACTTCGTGCCATTGCAAACTCGATAAGCCAGACCCTACGCAATACGTACGCATACAATGATGTTATAGTGGGCGAGTTTGTTAGGCGAGTGGCCGCTGGGAAGCAAGAGTTAGAAGCCAACTTGTCCTCCGCCTTTCGAAAAATCCGAGGCACCGCGGAATACTGGGAGCAGCAGCGCATGGATTTGAGGACTATGGTTCGTGAACTGGGTCCCCCATGCTGGTTCCTCACTTTTAGTGCAGCAAAGTACTCTGATGATTGGCAAGATATGCGCGATGTCCTGATCGAAGCAAACAAATGCGTGCAGGGCGTAACCGAGATGACTAATGATACGCCATGGACCCTGTGTTCAAAAGCCACATTTTGGCAACAGAGTTTTAGTTCTTTCGACGGTTTTCATCTTTCTTGTTTTCCTTATGTACTCGCCGTTCAGTGCACTGATAAGTGTTTGGGCAGAGATAAATTAGCATAGCATAGCATAGCATAGCTGTCTTTGCTTCGTCTGTCAAACTTGATCATTAAAGGTAGCACATCAGAACTAGCTGGATTGAAACACAATAAAAACATGTCTTGCATTTTGTAAACAGCCATGATTGATTGACATCTATACCAAATGGGACAGTCTTTTCTCAACTGCACTTCTCCAGTCTTATCTCTTTCCGAAAAGTAGTCTCCCCTTTCATCCACCAATTCGTTGACTGTCTTGGGTCTGGCTTTTGGATGCTGATGGATGAATTTGACAAGAATTGGCCACTGCTTTTCAACATTAACCCTTAGTTGGTCTATTTTTTGGGTCCACAGACCCAATTGCGGCGGTTAGAACAAAGACCAGTTCTTAGGCGCTGAAGGTGAACATAAAACCGGTTTTCACAAGGAAAAGACGCACACGGCTAACCTGTTTCCACACGGACCAACTTAGGGTTAACGGCCATGGCGTGAGGCTGGGATTGCAACAACATTGATGATTTCCATGGCAGAAGATTACATGGCTTTAAAGTTATTATTTTTTTGCAAGAGAATCGCAGCCGTAGCACATACAATGACAAAGCGTCTTGAATGGACATTTCACTCTGCTCAACGACCACTTGGCAACACATCAGAACAGAGCAGTGACTCATTCCCACTGGGCGCTTCTTAAAAAGCAATCAAGTACCCCTCAAAGGAACCCCCTTCTAAAAAGTACCCCTCAAAAGAACCTTCTTTTTCAAATCTATTAGTTGAACCGAATTCATGTCGTAATCATTGTTTTCTCATGACTGGAAAAAGGTTGGCTTAAGTCATTTCAGCCAAAAAATTCATTTTCTTTTGAAATGTCTTTTTCTAAACCTATTGGTGACGATCATCTCGCTCAATGCCCTAGTTGTGGGAAATGGTTTCTTGGCGTTGGCAACTTATCCAAGCATTTAAATAGTCATCAACCCAGTACTTCAGGCGCCTTGACAAATAAACGCCAGAAAACTATTCCTACCAGCCCTCACGCCACTATCAGTTGTCCTACTTGCGGCGGGTCCATGAGATCTGACACGTTGAAGCGTCATATGGAAACCCACAAGTCTGTGGGATGCTGCTATGATTGCCCCTTCTGTGAGTTTCAAGGTGCCCACAACTTGGACTATATGAAAGGCCATTACAGAAGAAAGCATAATCATGAAAATTTTCTTTGCAAGGAATGTGGTCTAAACTAAATTTGGATTCTGGGAAAACGAGTATTTGGATGGTAACTGTCAAATCGGATTTAAACGCCCAACTGGTGGTCCATACCTACCAAATTTTATCGCTGATGATATCGCAAACTATCAAACTGATTCACTGGTTATGCCTAATGACGATCATCCAATCTGGGATTATTTGCCACAGTTACCTTACTTACCAGAGGCCAAGGCAGAAATAAAAGAATACTAGATGGATATTCACACTCGTTTTGACAACAAGTCTCAAATTGTTTAGAAGTATATATTTAGAGTAGCAGGCTCTGATGTCACCGACTTTAACTTGGGTCAAGCCTTACGCTTTATATACTCCAAAGTTACTTACGCATTCAATTTTAATGTTGGTTGGACTTACCTATTACATAATGATCATGAAAGCGAATTCAAAGTTTTAACCGCTCAGAAGGAGATAAATGAGTTGTTGGATATAAATGTATTTGTGCATGACCTGTAGACTCTGAAGCTAGCTATGGAAAAGGTTGATGGATACAACGATTTTAGCTATTAAGCAGATCTTTTTGGACGACCTGATACCAAGTGGCGATATATTTGTCCTTTATCTTTTTGCTTTTATATTTATATCAGACCTGGTTTTATTGCTGGCAAGGGTCACAAACGCCTGCCTGATTACATAACCCAAAACAAAAATATCAATGCCATGGAGCGTGACAAAAATGGAAATCATTTTTCTGATAATTTATGCTTTTTCAGAACTTTAGTTGAAGGTACTGTAATGATATGGATGTTCTTATTTCTGCTTATGAAAAATATGGGCGTTCTGTGGGTGCTCCTTTTTGGACTGATTATGCTGGTATGACTGAGGAGGAAGTGCATACATTATGTTGAGAAAAGCTACTGATCCAAGCTGACCTACTCTTAATATGTTCCTGCATTATTTGTAATTACAAACCGTTTCCTTTTTACATTCGTCGAAAGAAAACACGAAGACCTTCATCCCTGGCCTCGGATAAATTATGTACCTGAATTGATGTACTGTACGACGAAAAATCCTCAACTAGGAGAAATGATATAGCTGCTACGGAGAAGCAAAGAGAGGACAAGGATGAAAAGCTATCGGCTATAACAAAGCTCATAGTAACACTCATCAAACATTCATGTTACTCTCAGCGACATATCTCATCAAAAATTACAGATACAGTAGAATATTCGGTCTGGATGCAATGGCACTCATCGCTGTCTCTGGTCATCATCAATGTCTAATGTGTTCCTTTTCATTGCCACATCAGCTTTATGTTTTATGTGTGTCTTATACAGCTCACATTTAAAAGCCCTTCTGACTTCGCATAATTCTCAGAGACCATTTCGAGATTTGTACGATCTAGCTAGCATGATAGAGCGGGGCGAAAAAAATGTCAAAAACATGAATGTCACAATATTTCTTCGCATGCCAAGACCATTTCGCCAAATTTATCGCGAATGAACAATCGCGGATTCCGATTCGTTCAGGATCCAGAATTGGTGAAAGATCGACCATGTCCATGACGAATCAGAAGAATTCAGACTATGCGGATCGATTTCAAGGTGAGTGTTCGTGAGGGGAAACGTCGTATGGGAGGCGATGTTCGCAGATTCGTTTGTAGCAGATAGGTTTAGGGATTCTCTTTCTCCAATACGGATCCACCCGAGACTGGAAAAAATGAGGGATAACGAAGGACTTTCAGGTATTGGTGCACTTAAGTCAGCGAAGATTTGATATCAGTATTCTGTACCAAGCAGAATGTCAGCAGTGCGATATTCAGGAGTGGAAGGGATCCTGTCAGGAAGATCGTACGAATAAAGGAATCGTTCAGATTTTGGTTTAAAAACTGCCATGCAACGAACAGTAGTGTCAGTGATCTTCGTGATTACATACGCAGAAATACGCAAAGAGAGACCAGGCTCTTGGATGAGAATCGAGAATGAGACGAGATGGGAGCTGTTCTATTTGAACAACAGTAGCGCCCATGCGGCGAGCCGATTCCGCAGTAATGTAAGATCGTTGACCAGCAGAGTCAAGAATAGCATAGCCAGAAACAGGAGGCTTTGAGGAACAGGTCTGCTCCATCAAAGTCTGCGCACTCGGCCTGGGACTTGGACTGGGAGCAGCTGGGGTTTTCAACGTACAGCTGTAGACGATTGCATTTCCGAAGTTGCTTCAGTTCCAAGCGGTGTGCCACATGGCAGTGCGTTGTGACCGTCACTGCTTGTTTCATTCATTGACAGTTTGCTAAGGGGCTTTGCGGCCAATTTTCTGGAAGATTTGCTGCAAGGCTTAGCTGATGATACTGGTCTGTTTGTGCCGTTATCTTCAGTGGAGGATATCGATCGAGTAGTTCAGCCAAAAATCGATTTTATTGCGTCTTGGATATAGTCATCCGGTCTTGACCTGTCTTGGAATTTGTCCCTGGAAAAAATACTTGGAAGTCGTGATCGCCAGAGAAATGAAATTCAGCGAACATATTTTGAGAATAATTCAGAAGTCAAATAAAAAAATCAGGGCTTTGAGGCGGCGATCATGAAGGCACGCCCTCTCTTTATTTTTCGGTAAGCTTTATGATTCATGTATAGGATCTGTAACTGAATATGGCTCAATTCCCTTGGACCCTGTTTTAAAATCGGATATTGATCAATTCAAGCGTGTAAAAATTATAGCTTTTTACCATTTATCGACATGCGGATGTCCTTCTGGATGTGACGCGGTCATGCATTGCCTTACTCAAAAACAGGTATCACACATCTGGCGCTGGAAATTCAAAACAATGCCGCCCCTAGCGAACAAGAGACCTGTTTTCAGGCGCCCTCTCATTACTACACAAGGAATTCTACAATAGATAGCCGCATGAAATCCAAAAAGAAATCCGCATGTCGATGAATAATAAAAAGCTGATGTTTTAGAGTCTAGCTCGGTTTTGCTCGGTGACTTCATCTTCCGTCTCACTGCACATCTAAATTAACTTCAGAATTGGATAGAGCACAGTTGGAAACCCAAAATTTTCAACTTCACATCCTATCTAGCGAAATTTTCGATTTTTTTAAGACAATAAAACTTGTTGATATTCCTGTTTAACGCTAGTGTCAAATGAAAAGTGAAAGTCTCGATCAGTTTATTAGATTGTAGCAGTTCTTGTCTTGTGGATATGGTACAAACTAGCAGCTAGAGGTGATCATATCTAGTAAACAAAATAAAAAGTGGTGAAGTGTTGATTACTTGAGGCTCCAGCAAATGTTTTGTCTTGTTGATATATAACGAACCAGCAGCTGGAGGTGATCATATTGAGTAAGTTAAATAATAAGTTGTGCAGTGTTGATTTGTTGATAAGGCTTCAGCAGATTTTTTTGTCTTGTTAATATGGTACGAACTAGCAGCTAGAGGATATCATAAGAAGTAAATGAGAGGTGGATTGTAGATAAGATGACTGGGCTTTAGTAGATCTCCTGTTTTGTTTATATGGTGCAAACCAGCAGATTGAGGCGATTATATCAAGTGAATTAAGAAATGAATGGTTAAGTGTTTATTGGTTGATTGGGCTACAGCAGTTTTTTTGTCTTTTTAATGGAGTACAAGCCGGCAGGTTGAAGTGATCATATCAAGTGAATTAGATAATGAGTGGAGCAGTTTTAAATAGTTGGGCTCAGGCAATTGGAATAGTTAATTGAGCTCTAGCAAATGTTTTGTTTTGTTGATATGGTACAAACTAGCAGCTTGAGGTAAACATATCAAATGCATTGAACGCCTCCAGCTGCTAGTTCGCACCATATCAACAAGACAAACAATCTGCAAGAGCCCAATCAATTAATCAACACTCCACCACTTAACATTCAATTCACTCGATTTGATCATCTCAAGCTGCTGGTTCGCACTATATCAACAAGAAAGAAAATCTGCTGAATTCCAATCAACTAACTAACACTGTAATTCAATTCACTCGATATGATCACCTCCAGCTGCTAGTTTGTACCATATCAATAAGACAAATAATCTACTAGAGCCCAATCAACTAGTACATACTTCATCAATTATTTTTTAATTCACTTGATTGGATCACCCCCTCATTAAATCATATATCTAAGTGGCCCCTTTTTTTGTATGTGGTCTTAGTTATAGGACATTTTGTTGGTAAAGTCAGGATTTGGCTCGTCCAGTTTGTGGTTACGCGTTTTTTGGTTCGATTATATTTTTGTGTTTTCAGTAATGGTGCCGTCTAGTCCGATTTGTCTTTAATCCCTGTGTCGTCCAGTCCGCCTGGTTCTGCGGGTGAAGCTCGGCTTACAATTAATTGGCAGCAAACAGTATTGGTCAAAACCATCTTCATCGTCTGTCTTCGGCTCAGTCAAGCTGAGGTGGATTAGTTTTGCCCAGCTCCCTGTACTTTGGCCAAGTATGGGTGCACTCAGTGGGCCATGCCTGTTTCATGTTTTTGGATCGATTCAGTATGGTTCAGTTATTGCGCCTCATCGATGCAAAGCTGATGTATGCAGCATCTTGCCGTTATCGGTGACATTGTGTACAGGCTGACGACGTATGGCTCAGCCTGTGCATTGGCTTGTTTTAAGCTGCGTCGTCCAATATGGTCCTTTTCTGTCCCTTTTCATGTTCGAGCAGAATTTATGTAGTTTGATTCTTTTCGGTCTTTTTGTGTGTGAATGGATTGTATCTTTATGTAAGTGGTCGGGCTGGTTGGTTGCTTCACAGTTGGTTGCATTGATTAGTTAGTCTGCCGTCTAGTCAAAAATGCTCAGTTTGAATGGAGACATAGGCCAAGCCTGACAGCTATTCTGATCAGCCATACTGCCACAAAGAAAAGAACGATTTGCTCGAATGCAGGATTTGATAAGGAACATCTGAACATCCAGTTCATGGCATGGTTCGAAACCACGCCCACTATCTAGTTACGTGCACTAGCGATGCCCGAAAACCATAGTCACGAGTGCAACGCCTTATCAGGTGTTTCGTCGACAATGTTTGAGCGCAGGCCACGTCTGACCCTTTTGTTATAGTCAGGTTAGGCTTAGTCAAGGTTTATGAATCAAAGGATCAAAGATTTCGATAGAACTTCAGTCTAAAGAAGCTGCTACATCCAGTCAGGCCAAGCCTGCTGAACCGCTGAGAAACTGCCCCAAGCGGTCGATCATTTGAAAGATTTCGCCTGGATTGGTTTTCCCAGATACTGTATGCTCAAGACTTGACTTGCCTCTGCTTGCCACAATTCAAAAGTTCATTCAGGCCGTTGTAATATCGATTACATCATCACATCACAGAAGATGATCGGGCTAGTATTGAAGAAGTTAGCCGTTTAGATCAATCGATTGGATGGCTTTGAAGTCAGTAGTATACTTGGAACCCCTTGGGGGGCAATTTTTGAGACTATCCTTAAGCGTTGGTGACGTCATCTTAACTAAGTTAGCCGTGCGTCCTTTCCCGCCTTCTAGCAGACAACCATCGCGCAAAGGGTAAAGTATGTTTAGCGAACCTGAGTATCTACAGTATCCCGCCCACCAATTTTTTGGCGGGAAATTCAAATTTAGTGAATCTCGGTTTCAGTTAGCCGTGCCTCCTTTCCCGCCTTCTAGCGGACAACCATCGCGCACAGGGTAAAGTATGGTTAGCGAACCTGAGTATCTACAGTATCCCGCCCACCCATTTTTTGGCGGTAAATTCAAATTTAGTGAATCTCGGATTAAGTTAGCCGTGCGTCCTTTCCCGCTCCTGATTGGTTTTTAAAACGAACGGCGTGTTGCTAACCTTTGAGGAAAAAGTAGACTAGCATAATCTTTTAACATCTTTTTCATGTCGCGCAGAACTCGGGTTCGAAGACTGTATTCCAGAAGCGTTTTCCAGCGAGATTTTACAATGAGGCGTTTGGACTCCAGCGAGGTGGATGCGTTTGCTTGTACAGAAACAATTTCAGTTACAAAGTTCCAGTCACTGTGTCCGTTAACACAGTCACTGGGCAGACTCCTTTTTTCAGCAGTGGTCGAACAGAATATTGACGCTCGAGCACACCTTAAAGCCTGTCTTGCTCCAGACACCGAGTCTGATAACACAGTCACTGAGCAGAAAGTATATAAAAAGCCATTTCATAAAATTTTGTCGCTAGAAAAGTCTAGTCAACTGTCGAAGGTGACTGGGAAAAATCTTCTGATGCTTTCGCTCGCCTGTTACTGTTATCCAGCGAGCTTTTACACTATAACAATGGTAGTTTTGCGGTGAGTTGTCCCAATAGCGGTTCAGAGATGAAGTGGTCAATGAGAGGGCCGATTTTTCAGGTTTCCAATAAAAGTTTCATGTTAGTAAAAGAAAGGGTCTTTGTATAATCAAATACTGTTTCTTGATGATTGTTTTGCACGATTTCCTACTGGGCCACGATGTTGTTCAGCATGGTTTTGATCTGACAAGATGGGAGGGGCAAAAAGAACCAACTAGTAGTGGAAAGCAGCCCAGTCAAGAGGCAGACCCCTCTGCCTTTCAAAACAAAGAGGGGATTTGAGCCATACTTCTAACGACCAATGCCACGTGATAAGCATAGGTTCAATTCTCCCACCCAGCTTTGCACGCACGTTTTTCCTTAGATTCCCTCGATTCCCCTTCCTTCAATGCAAAGTTATTACACAAGCCAAACCCTTCTTGCCGCCATGCCTCGACTTTGTGAATGTCTTCAGCAGGGAGAGGCATGCTTGCTGCCTTCCTGGCTGACGCAGCAGAGAAAAGCTCGCTGGTGTCTAACCTTTGACTGAAAGGACTCGCTTGCAGGTACGACGCCCCTTTAGATAAATGACCGGGCAGGCTTGGCACCTTCTTCAAAGCACTAGATTTCTAAGGAAATTGGAATTTCAGAGAAGCAAGAATAGTTCTGGCCTTTTGCCACACGTGCCTATCGTTGGCGCACTGCGGGGGCACCATTTCAAGATCAAGTTGCCAGGAAATCAAGTTGTGACGGGCTCTGGCGCAAATCATCGATTAGTGAGATAAAATGCACTGCACCTAGAGCTTTTGCTCAGGTCAGCTTTTGCTAATCTTATCATGATTAGCAAAAGATTTCGTACTTTTCAAAGACCTTTCCGCAGTGCTGAAAGGCAACCTGAGCCGGCCAACATGAGTAGTTTAATTTTGAAAAGAAAGGGCAATATTTTTCACGAAGAAACCGTATTGCTTTCGCGCCTTTTTCTCACAGTACAGAATGTATGAGACTGCGGATGTTTGATTGGTGTTGTGCGAGCCGCCATGGAGAGAATGCGCGCAAGGTGTCGCGGCATAAAGATGTGAGAGTCGTAAAGAGCCAGACGAAAGCGGTCTTGGGTAGTGTAAAGTGGAGAGAGACCCCTGGTAGGCGGCCGTTTGATTGTGTCATTCTTGCATTCTGCTTTTGCATTGACCCGTTGACTGGGTGCGTTGTCGACTCGAATTCAAAATGGTCAAACCGCGGTCGCAAATGAGTAAGGAGCAAACTGATGATGGGCGCGAAAAGTGGGGTAACAAGTTGCAGTTTATCCTCTCCTGTTTCGGCTATTCGGTCGGTCTAGGCAATGTTTGGCGATTCTCGCACCTGGCTCACAAGAGCAGAGGGGGTACGTGGGACCGAGGACTTCGAAAGTTGCAATTACGAACACGCGGTTCCATTTTTAGGTGCCTTTCTGTTCCCATATGGTATCTCGTTCATTCTCTCCGGACTGTCCCTCTACGCAATGGAGCTCGCGCTGGGTCAATACAGCGCTGTTGGACCGATTAAAGTGTTTGCCCGAATGGCACCCTACTGTAGTTTCAAGGTGAGTGCCAACTTAACCTTCGCCGGGTCCGAGCTCACTTCTGTGAATGCACATGCCAATGATCTTTCCCAACGTATAGGTAAAAGGAGGTCTTTCGGGTGTAGTTTCTTTCAAAGAAACATGGATTTTTGAACAGCTTCTTGCATTTGAATGTGTAGTTTATTCACGAAAGAGAGTGTAAATCTGTCCATCATGCTTTGACTTGTTATTTAGGTCTCGGTTGGAGGGGGGTGGTCCTCGTCACGTACAATGTGGTCATCTACTACTACGTGTTCATTGCCTGGGCGAACTACTACTTCTTCGCGTCCTTTCGGTCTGAGCTGCTCTGGGTCGGAAGCATCCACACGTGGACGACTGCAGGAAAGTCCACGAAGCCATGCAGGGGTACCGTCAGCAATCTTCTTGTATGGCGTGTATGTCGAAAGTGGAAGACGCCAAGCACTGACGAATGACAGCAGCTCCATCTACTCCAACCGTTTGTGCCTCAGTGGAGAGAGTGCGCTTGCATGGAAATCGGACATCGACAATGGCAACAAAATGACGGCTACAGAACAGTTCTTCTAGTGGGTGTATATGTTGCCCGGATTTTGCAGGTACTCAGGCATGTTGCTTATGTTTTTCGTATAGTTATTACCTGCTGGGCGCCCAAGCCGACTCGACGTTTGATAATCCTGGCCAGGTGAACACATTGCCGCTAGCTTGCTTGACTGGGGCGTGGTACTGGTCGTCCTGTGCTTGTGGGGTGGAGTGCGAACCGGCGGCAAAGTCGTCTACTTCACTGCCTTCTTTCCGCACGTCACCTTGATCATTCTGTTTGCTTATGGTCTGTCACTGCCGGGAGCCAAGGATGGGATTTTGTTCTACTTGTCACTTAAAGCTGACAAACTTCAGGATGTTGAGGAAAGCACTTATTGGTGTAACTGCCCCAAATGCAAGCTCCGTCTGTTTTTTAGGTGTGGCGAATGGCTGCAGTGCGGGTGTTCTACTCATTAGGATCAGCGCAAGGCAGTTTGATCACTCTGGGCGGCTACAATGAGTTCCACAATAATTTCTTCAGGTGCCCTTACTGGACTTTGAGTTGTGTCCTTTTCTTTATTTAGCCGAGTTTTAGGGATGCGAACATCGTGACTGCCGTGGACACATTCACTAGTGCATTGGCCGGGCTAGCAACCTTCTCAATTGTCGGACACCTGTGCGTCTTGCTTGGTGTGCCAGTCGATGCGGTGTCCGAATCTGGGCTCAGTAAGCTATTATGATAGCAACCAGCCTCGTTGTTACTCCATGCTTTTTCCTGGCCTTGCTTTCGTTGCCTTTCCTAAAGCGTAGGGAACCATTCGGGGTGCCCTCTTTTGGTCCATTCTCTTCTTCCTCATGCTGATTACTTTGGGGCAAGACACTCGGGTACGCTGTGGCCAAATGTTGGGTAGTGCCGCATACGCAAAAGGAAAATCACAACGACCCCGTTTTGTTTCTGGTGTGGGTACTGTAGGTACAATAAGTCAGGCTTTTCCACAGACACCTCAATTGACTTTCACAGCGAGCTTACGATTAGTGGAATAAGTCACAGACACCTCTACGAAAAATTTTTGCATGTTACAATTTTTATCAAGTTTTCTGGAATATGGTCAGAAAATCGGGTTACATAGATGGCTCTCATCGCCAGTTTTGCATAACGTGTGGACTTGGTGTCCGTTTTTTTGTTCGGCGACAAATAAACGTGTTGCTTCCCTTTGGGGAGGTAGACGATTAACATAATCTTCCAACATCTTCGTGTTTCACAGAACTTGTTTTATTTATCACCAAACAAAAAACGGTCTCCACGTCCGTACATCATGCAAAACTGTGACCTATTCTATGCAAAATAACCCTGTTTTGCTGTTTACTTCCCGCCTAAAACCAGTCCTGCGGTGCTCGCCTATAAATAGAGGTTGTACAGCAGCATCTTGATCGGTTACGCGTACGTCATCCAACATTTCTGTAGCAAAAAGAGTTTGTTATTTGTGAATATGAGTTTTGCTTGTGGTTTTCGTGTTTTGGTAATTTTGGTTTTTGGCCCCTGGTTTCCTTCAGTAAGTATTCATGTTATGAAACGTGTCATACTTTTTCCTTAGTAGCACCATTCAGCGCACTCGCAGGCCAAGGAACATGAACAGTATTCAACATTCATTTTTCATACAGGCGAGAGTCGAACCCTCACCTCTGGATGCACGTCCAGCGTGGGAAGCTGATGCCTTAACCGTTAGTTAGGTCTCAGCCTCGGGTACTCCCTCCCTCTCGCAGTAAGATCAAATATCAGTTTTATGTTATTTGATCTGTTTTAGGCGGTGGCGGATTGTCGCTGTGCTTCTACCGTTGATGGTCTCGGTCTTTTGTACTGCGACAACATGGAGGTTCGACTCGCCGATTTGAGACGGTGCACGTTTGTTGAGGCAATTCTCCTTATCAACGTTTATGGAAGCGCGCTAGCCGACCTAGGCACAGAACAAATTCCTTTCTTTCATCTTCACCGTCTTCAAGCCGAATTTCCGCCGTCTGGCTGCTTCAGCTTCTGTCTTTCCCCTCTGGCTCTACACCCCATATCCACCCACAACTGTCACTGTCGATTAGAAAACCGGTGAGTAAGTCCTTTTTAATTTTCTGAGCGAAACGCGCGCGGGAATATACCGTATTTGGCATTTCGATACCTCTAATTCGTTATTCTGTAGGAGCGAATGAAAAATCGAGTTATCCCAGATTTCACTTCTCCATGTTCGTCTTTTTCTCGATTTTAGGAACTCGTTTGCCTCCTCTCTTTCGCACGAACCACCCACCTTATCACCAACCGCACGCGTCGCATTTTTCGAACTGGAAGACGGTGCCCCTTTCTTGCGAACCAACAGTGCCACCGCCCCAAACCTGGTTGATTCCTACGACTCGAACTCCGAACCAGCTGGCGTAACAAACAATGAAATACTCGCAATCACAGTCCCTCTTATTGCTGTGCTCCTGTTTGCTTCTATCCTCGCCTTCTTTCGAGTTCGAGTTAGAAATTGGTTCATTTTGCATTGCATGCATTTTTTCCTCAACCAGTACGCGCGGGTAAGTGCAATATGACTGGCGCTTTTCAGTTGCAGCTCTTACCAAATTTTCTTTTAGGACCATCTTCCACGTCAACGCCCGCCCTCGCCCCCTCCCGCGCGCCTCTCGCCCCTCAATCGGTTGATCAGTTTCATCCTTCGACGACGAGAAAATTGGAGTCCGTCCGCAGCTAGTCCTGCGTTTTCACGAACTACAAACGCTCCTTCGCCACTTCCAGCCACACGTCGACATCGGCAAGCTCCTCCGCCACCACCGCCAACCACACCCCCCCCCACTGCCACAAAACCCAAGCAGACCATTTACGCACATGAAAACCGCCAATCCATCTTCGATTACCCCTCCGCGGCTCATCAGTACCAGCAACAACCAGAACCTCAACCGGTAGAGACAACGCCCGAAGTATACGACACCCGCTCTCCACCAGCCTTCACACCATTCTCAGATACTCAAAACGACGAAGCCAGTCCCATGACACCAATCACCAACAACGACGTCCATCCTCCGGCCACATGTTTTCCCGCCCGCTTACCATCTTCCTCCAACGAATCGCCCGAGGAAGACAAATACACTGAACCATATCCTTTGGCCGACATAATGCTGACACCACTCGAAAAACCAGATTGGCAACCTGGACCAATGAACCGCACTCCTCCCAACAACGGTAAGGCACTCCTGAGTTTAAATAAGGTTCGTACGAATACATTTCTCAAGTGGCTAAATTCCTATTTTCCTCGTTTCTTCTTCTAATGAACCAAGAAAAGGAAACTCCAATTTAATTGAGGAGCACAGACTACGTTTCTGTAAAAGGCGGGAATTTCGAATTTTTAAAGTAAATCACGCGCTTACGATTAGTTCTACCCGGGTTAGTGGTGTAAAATCCCTGGTTTTCGTACGAATTCTGTGAAGACTCCACTTTCCTACGCAACACATCTATTTCAGACCCAATTGTGGCAACAATGACCATAAAAGAACTTACGACACGAATATTTGCCAAAAGCGAACCCGCAAGATCATTAGCACGATTAATTATCCTTGCCAATCTTCATCACTACGGCCCCACTATTCCATATGGCAATTTGACCAAAAGAAACTCCTCATACGCGTACCAAACGCTAATGAACGTGTTGGGAGAAAACAATTTCACTGACTCGAGCGGCGTATTATTTGTCACTCAACAAGAAGCCACGATTTTTCACCACTCTAACGCTAAATGGCGCAACAAATTCGATGCCTGGTTGGAAAAAACAAAACATAAATGATGTTTAGTTTGTCAAAAACTTTTTCTCTGAAACGTGGGTAATTTAAAATATCTGTATTTGTTGAGAACATGCACGGTTTTGACTATACTTAATTTTTTGTGGGTTTTTAAAAAGTAACGTTCTCATCCCTATCTTTTCCACAAATACACAACACGCGTTTCATTCGTCAATCAGAAACTTAAATTCGATAGATTTCTCGTCTTCAGCCCACCGGCGCGGAAAGCCTGAAAACCCAAAACATAGGAGTTCGTTTTAACTGACTGACATGGGTAGTGAATTTGCTGGAAATCAGTGGTAAGGGCCGTTTGAATATGAGGATTTTCAAAGAAGCATTCGTTTTGTAACAGAATGAACACAGAGACGAGACGGGGGCTTCCTATATTTATGTCGTGTGGAAAAGATGCCTTCTCTCCACGTTGGAGACCTGGTTTTAGCGTGGTTCAAAGAGCCTGTGAATACCTTAAATATAAGTGCGACTACTACACTTCCATCACTTGCGGTCTCTCTTGAGGCCCTGATTAAAAATGGGAAATTTGTCACAGAGAAAAGAACTCCGTATCTTCGAAGCCAAGGGCCATAATTTCGCCAGAAGATAAGAAGTAAGCGGGAATTTCAATTTTTCTGTACAAAATTAGATTAGAATTTGGCACGAGCTGAAGCCTGATTCTTTTTTTAATTTAGGGCCCACCCCGCCCGGGAGTTGAACGGAACATCAAGGTGCAAAGAAATGGAAACGCTTCCTAAACTAAACACATACCTTTCATTCACAAAGAAGTCCATTGCAAAACTGTCGCTTTCTAGTCGCCTTATTTTTTTCTCGAACTGTTGTTTTTATAATTAAAATAGGAATAATAATAGAAGACAACCAGGTAGTGAAAAACGCCAAACAACCGCCGATTATTAAACCGATATTGGTGTCCGTAAGCGAAATACATATTTTATTTTCACTGAAAATCAAAACCAAACAATAAACCTCCTTTATCTTGTTCGCATCTTCGGAACATGGAATGGAACCATAGGAAAAATTTATTAGATTCTTATTTAAAACAAAGCGGATTTTATTTTTTGGAGCTTCGGAGCTTGAAAACCCAGTTTTTACTTGTCCCTCTCAAAATGGTGTATAATAGGCTCAGGATTTATAAAAATTCTAGCAGACACACTATGCTTACCCGTTTTTTAAAAACGACATAGAATCGACTGCTGGACCCAAACACGCGTTAAATAATAAGCGCCCCAAAGCCCTGAAAAGTAAATCGTATGACGCGTTCATGTTCATGTTTTTCCACATCACCAAACGCTTTTGCGCACTCAAGGGTGAAGGGACACATTTACCACGAAACGATTTACCAGCCCTCGAGTCGAACACTCGCCCGTACCTGCGCACCTAGCGTGAGAGGCAGACGCCTAACCCACCAGGCCACGGGGCGTGTCTGGCCCATGGAACAAACTTTCATTGCATATTGTTTACTTAACTTACTGTTTTGTCATATTTTGAAAATCGTTTCCAAATTGAAAGTTCGTGTCTGGCTCTAACAAGCATTCCCAACACTCGAGCAAGGTGGCTGTGTCCTGTTCGCCCACTGAATATAAATATGAAATAAGATAAGTACCCTTTGTCCGATTTCTAAAAAGAATAGGAAAAAATTGAGGTTTTTCAAACTAGAATAACTTTATGAACATACACTGCTTTCAGCCTAAAACCCGTTTCTTCAATAGATGAAGTGTCGTTCGTAAAGTTATTAAAGAGAAAATTTTGCCGAATTCCCTGAAACAAAAGTTGCATGTACAAAATTGATATTTTACACCCGACGGATTCACTTACATGGGGCGCTTGTTTAGTTGCCAATTCCAATATTCTAAATTGCAGCTGCGCCTTTTCCTCCCCCCAATTCGTTTTTTCATTTTCACACAATTCTCATAACTAAAAATATAATGTGAATGTATTTTTGCGTTTGCAAGGTTCTTCGCTAATAATTTACCAAACGCTGTTCACGAAAATGTTCTGTTTGCAATTCGCATGAAGCTCGCTCCTGATAAACAAAATGTGAGATATTTTTCTATTACACTTTATTGTTTCAAACTAACCATACTCACATGATTTATCTCTTTGGCCAGGGTTTCATATTGAAGTTTTAGATTATCATATTCCTCTTTGCCCGAACGAACTTGTACAGAAAAATAAGACCCGTTCTAAAATGAAGTGAGTTTAAAAGCCACAAGACATATATCTACTTCATCTTCCTGATGACAAAAACCGAGCTTACCGCTTTACATTCCTCAAGAAGGTTTTCGGCGCGGGTTGCCCGTTGTTCGCAGAAATGAATTTTTGCTTGCGTATGATTTTTGGAAGACTCGCATTGTTCTAGCTTTTTAAATGTGGTTTGTGCGAGATTGTGAAGTTCATCGATCTCCCCCCTAAGTATTTCTTTTTCTTTTCCGCAGGCGCCAATACTTTGTTGGCTAGGGGTAATGAACTCGATAAGACTCTAAATTAACAACATGAAACCGTATCCGTGAAACGTGGAACAACATGAAACTGCTTCGTTACCTTTTTGCAATTCTCCAATTCGAGTTTCATTTTTCCACAAGAACGGCCAACGAATTTTGATTGTAATTGTTTTCGTTAAATCTATTCTTGCCGCTCGTCGTGGGGAAGAAATAAATCCCTCTTTGTGTTGCTTCGATGAGTGGAGTAACCGCCGTTCGAACACGGTTTCTAAATAGCAAAACCAATACAAAATAGAAAACCATGCATCGGGACACGAAACAAACATAGCCTTCCAGCCTTTTTGCCACACATTCTTTCTCCGCCCTAAAAACAGTACCAACGAATACTTACAAAAGACCGGCGGTGACGTCATTTATGCACTGGCAATTACCAACAAAGCGAATATAGTTCTCCGAGAACCACGCCCCATTCTTACATAGTTTTTCACAAAAAACTTGGGCCAGACGCGTTTGTATGACCTCAAGTTCACGGAACAGTTTGCCGAATGGTCGTTTTGCTAATTCGTCATCTTGAACATCAATGAGTGCTAACACTCGTGCTTCTTCGCAGCTTCCATAATCCGAGGACCATAACACTCCGCGGCACAATAAAACACGGTCTCCGTTTATTGCAACAACGCAAGTGCAGGCGGCCTAAATTAAAAAACCATATGAAATGAGAAAAATGCACGCCGTCCATAACGAGCCCACGTAACTAACTTACAACGAGCGATTAAAAGAAAACTTGCCGTCGGCAAAATCAAGTAAAAAATAGGCTTATGATTACTTTAAATTTGTTTTACTATTCTATTCATTCTTTTCTTTTTTATAGATAGATATATATCTATTTCCCCGCTTGCGCAGCAAACGCGCACATTTTCCCACGGCGCCGCGTGCCTTTATTAAGAAGCGGGTGTTTTAAACCCTACATTTGCCACGCGGAGAAGAACAGAATATTTTTCAGTCGAGTCCACTTCGAATAGGTTCAACCCACCGTATAGGAATGCGCTCGTGTAGGTTCATGGCACCCTACCCTAACAATTATCCCGCGGATGAAAATCCCGAATTGTTCTCCCTACTTTTACGTAATATAAATAGACGTAATAAATATAAACTTACTTCAGTCCGCTTACTGCCTCATTACTTTCGCGTAATGGCGGGCTTAATGGAAAATGAAGAAATTGCTTGTTATTTTGTGTAAGATCAGTTTGAGGGAAGGTGAAAAAGCTCTACGGAAAGCACTGATTTCAAGCACAGACACCGTGTCGTCACATAAAAGAATAACGGTGTGGAGCATTTGGGCGAACGCTGGCACAGGGATCTCTGAGGCCGTATCCTCCAACCGTTTTACAGCGAGATGGTATGGATGGATCTATCCGCTCACCGAGCACTTTACCATTGAGGAGACTGGGATAGCTACTCACGTTTGTATTTCTGTCATTGATTCCCTGTCCCCAAGCCTAATTTTGCAGCCATAGGGCAAAGACGGCCGTTGAAACCTTTTTCAGCGAGGAACAATCTAGTCATTCTATGCAAATGATCTGCATCCATACACAACAGAGTCACTAAAACTTGTTATTTACGCGCTTGAATGTCCTACTAACGACGCCTTTGTCATAGGTCCACTGTAGGTAATTTGCGGGGTAGCATAGAGGGTGGCTAATGAAAATCGGAAACGAAGCTGTTTACCTCAGCTTTAAGAATGGAACATGTGAGAAATTCCTGGAGATAATGCTCCAGGGCACTATGATAATAGCTTGCGCAGAACTTATGTACAGCTTGCTAATAACGAGTTATATTCGCTTGAAGCAATGCTTGCAGCAATTCTGCTTGAAGTAGCTTAAAGTGAGGAAAGAAATCTAATGTTTCACGCACTCATCTAAACAATATGTAATCTACCCGATAGCCAGTAACCAGACTCCAAACGCCCAATGGCGGGGTGCTTGCTTGAACTAAAAAGGCACTCTCACCCAGTCTTAAAGCACGCGAAACGGAATCCTTCCTAGCCTGGTACGAAGATTAACAGAATAGGAACCCAAAGCAATTTTGGCGCATGCTTGCAGTTTTTCTAGCAAGAGCTTCCCTTTCAGAAACGACGGGCCTTTCAGAGTCTTCGGATTATAAACATTTCGTGGACTCCTTGTAATCAAACATCTGTCACGCTTGCTGTTCTAACTTAAAATTCTTTTAGGGGTTCGCAAACACTTCACTTGTAATCTTTGTAACACATACAAGTGCCTCGGTGAAACTGGACCCAGGTCCTACCAGATCCGGGGTGCGACCAAAATCGTTTTTCTGAGGTTGTGTCCTGAAGCGGTTCATTTTCACAAAAGGTGCGACATCAGAATGATAATTTGCTATTCCTAAAAACACTAGTTCACTATTTGCAGATTATTTGAGTGACATTGGCACAAAACGAGAACAGATTGAGCCACGAGTATACTCACAAACTAACTATCCCGCCTAAGATATATAAACTCTACTTACCGGGCGATTAAAACTTAAAAAAGAGAACACTCACTTTTGCTTCACAGAACACAAAAGAAAGAACCAAAGCGGCCAAAACCAGAACCATATTGCTTGCTAGAAACACGATTCTCAGAAACTTTACGATGTGTGTACTGCGACTCCAAGGCTATTTAAATACTTTCTAAACACCCAATCTAACCGCCCAGCCCCAACACACTAAAAACGCATTCCTTTGGTTAGAAACGTGTTACTCGTTCTCTCAAGTAGGTTTTTTCCTTTACGCTTCATACTTTACCAGCCGTATCTTTCTATGAACAATAAATCATTAGTTCCAGATAGGTTGGCACATATGATACACAGCCAATAGGGCACCAAAACAAATATTGCAACTTGCTAGTGTGTACCCGTTTTTCTTTACTTCTTTACTACAGATCGCCCAAACTTTGTTCTGGAGTATCTGCCTTTCATGAAAAAGTAAGAAAAGTTATAAATTTACTGACACCAAAGCAAATTTAGTGAATACAACCTTCGACTGTCAGAGGTGTAAATTTGTTCCTTTTCTCGTGTTTATTCCGCTTGCCCGCATACAAAACATACACAAAGTAAAGGGGAAACAATTCGGGACTTTAAAAAGCCGTGATAAAGAACGAAGTGTGTTACTAAGCGATGAGACTACCAAACATACAGTAAGTGGTCCCGACTGTGGCACTAAAATATGTCTGTACCATTTTTTAAAAATAACCAAACAACAGGCAAGCAACCATCATCCCCTTATTCACATACATAGCATATACAGTATGCCAGATTCAAATAAAATACTTTTATCTCTTCATGAAAACTAAAAAAAACAGCATATATTGCATCACTCTTGTGAAGCAGAAAGGTTAATAATCGGAGAAGGAAACCGCAAGCTCACGGGCGCGTTGGAGGAGCAATCTCTGCCTGCTTCGTCTGCTTTTCGATCCCCGCCCATGAGAGCCCAAAGTGCATCAAATTTGCGTTTCAAAGCGCAGCGAAATTGGCGCATATCACTATTAGACTCGCAAATTTGTAGCCTGGCTTTCCTTACACGTACAGAGAACATAGCTCCCGGGGGACCCTTTCGAGCCGCATACTCCTCGTTACGTGTTTGTATTTGAGCGCAAAGTTCAGTTTTCATGCTTGTCACCTCATTGAGGAACTTTTGAACACTGTCGTTGAGTAGGTTCAACTGTTGACTCGAATTCATCACGGCCTTGGTTTCGATCGTGGAGAGCACTTCAGATTCGATTTTTGCTCTTGCTCTCTTCACCTCGCGCCCGTTCAATAACGGGGCGCTTTCTAGAGGTGCGCTTGGAAGGCAAGTTTGGCAGCGAAGCTTTGTCTGGTTCCCATCTTCCATTATGCTCGCATCCCCAAACACGGAATGTATATTGTTCACCGAATCTAACACCTCACCACGCACGTCCTCTTTGCTCGCGAATAGTTCGGTTAGCAGCTGGGTTTGCCCGCATGAAGCACATTTCCCTCGTTGCACCGAAAATTTCTCCATCACACGCAACATTTCCTTTAAAAATTAAATCTTTCGACTCTTAACTACATCTAAAATCTAAAGATTACCTTATACAGCGGATCTTTTCGTATATCACTGGCCAAACTCCAGGCGCGGCAGACGGGACATCGTACGTGCCTCTTGCGAACAAACAGCCTACCACATTTTTCACCTCGTTCCCCATGCTTTTTGGTGCAGCGGGGATATTGCCCCCTTACGAGGGAAGTCCGGAAGCCCTCGCATCTCACGTTAGGCGCGTTCCAATTTCGGCACGGATGTCCGTGAACATTGTGCTCTGATTTTGCGCACTTGGAACAGAATTTATGGTTACAAGTATACGCCATTGGTTCGTCCATCAGGCTGAGACAAATAGGGCAGTCGGATAATCTTCTCCAAGTTTGCTCATCGGTGGCATCTGTTGCCGAAACACTGAGTGAACCCGCATGGATTGAAATGCTGTGCTCAGATTCTGTAATACCACGGCCTTCGGTGTTAAGGTCACGGCGGTTAGTTAGATTCATTTGGGCAAAGAACCCGCCGCTCGGCGCGAGTGAGGAACATGGGATTTTAGAAGATATATAAGCAGGGATCACCGAAGTGCCACCAGACTGCCCGCAAAAAGGACTGGAAATTGAGCTTGGGCCATTTCCAAGGTCGTTAAGAGCATCGAGTGCTTCTTGCGTGATGATAAACTCTTGTTCTTCATTGTGCGCTAATGACCATGTGGATGAGGTGACAATTAGAGACGAGCCCAAACCTTTCGTTTGTATGCGGGTTGTGCCAAAGCCGCCTTCAGCTCCCTGATTCGAAGACTCGTATTCATCATCGCTAAGGACGATCAGAGGAATTGCAGAGGCCGTATTCATCGTGCGTGTTAAGCTTGACTTTATTCTCACAAAAGAAACAAAAGATACATACACGCTAAGCGGGCTATTTGTTCTGTTTTATACGCTGTCCACGAAAGATAAAAAAACAGGAGAGGCTTTACAAACCAAAATTTGTATGACAGAAAAAAGACAAGACCTAAACTGTTAACGGGCGCATACATTAGAAAAATTTCTGCCGGCGGCATTGTCTGAACAAGTTAGTGAAACGTATTAGTGCCCCGCGGTGTGGTTAATTATGCTTATCAGTCATGAAACCTGAGATGAAAACAGAAAACCCGCCTTGCTCTAGAAAAAATTATGGCGCTGAAATAGTAGCAAAACTGTTGAAAGGTGAAAAACAAACACGCGGGAAGGAGAAGCCTTCCTGACTCACCCACAGCCGAGTCGGTGGGAAACGTATATTTTCTGGAAAACCCGAAAAAAGGACAGGCTTTACAAACCGGATTTCGTTATGCAGAAACCAAGACAGGAGCCTGTGTTGCCTAAATTTGTAAAAACTGTAAAGGGAAATGAAGTTTGCTTATCTAAACCAGAGTATTAACAGTCTACATACAAAGTTTGCAAAATTCTTAAGGGAGGGGCACCTGGGTTAAAACATGTGTAGATTTGTGTAGATTTGGTGAGCATTCTTAGCATTCTTGGAGCGAAATTCGAAATAAGCGAAGCACTATGGCTAATTTCAGCATCGCCTCACGCCGTAAATGTACTTTGATAAATTTTGCATCTCTTTAACCCGCCTATATATAGGTTATGGTTGCCGCAGTTAGGCTTCGTCCTATATTTGTTCTTAGATATTCAGTTCGCAAAATTTATGTGATTAATGAACCACGCAAGTTTTGCCTCTCTCTATTGTTAGCTGAACAACTTTTGTTCATCCGTTTAACAACCGCGCAACTGTTTGCAACAAGTTTTGTTTCTTTTTCAGTTGCTCATCTTGGCGGGAAGATTTATTTGAACCCAATTGTTTTTACGGAGTTCATCACAAGAAAAAACGGGGACTCCGAACGCCACATGGCCAAGCTCGAACCATACGTGAGGGTTGCAGGAAAAGCTGCGGTTCGAAGCTGTTTTCTGGCCGGGCTGCTTGTTTCAGTAGTCGAACAAAATATTGACGCACTAGCACGTACCATGCACGCGTACGGAAACATTACTCTTACAATCAGAATCAGTCATCAGAGTGGCCTCGCTGCCCTCACGATCAGAGTCAGACATCGAAACGGCTTTATTGCTGTTCGAGGAAGTGAGTTGAGCGGTGGATTTGTGGTTGCACTGTCGAAGCTAATGAAAAGAACAGGTATCCATGGCTGCAAAAATGAAGGTGATATTTTATTTTTATTCCAGACTCGGAATTTGTTGTCAATGATGCTGGTTTGGCAGACGAGCAAAAAATGAAAACGACAGAAAGGTTGATGCGCGAACAAGTGAATGAATTAGAAATAAGTCGTTTAATTCAACAACAACTACGAGAATTAGAAAAATGGATCGAAAATCGAACTTGGTATCAACGCCATGTCAACGCCCTTCCTCCGAGCGTGAAATTTGGAATTGACGGTTGGTACCAAGACGGAAATTATGAGTCAGAGAACGAAACATCTGATAACGAATATGATGGTCCGTTGCCAAATCCAGAGGCTTGAAAAATTAAACACGATCTGTTGTTTTTTTTTTATTTCCAGGAAAATTGGCGTTGCTGTGATGTTTTGCAGGGGCGAGAAAATTTTTGTACTGTTGGGGAGGTATTAGACTAGCATAATCTTTTAACATCTGTTTCGTGTTCTGCAGAACTCGGGTACGAAGGCCGTATTCCAGAAGCGTTTTCCAGCGAGATATTTACAATAAGGCGATTGGTTTCCAGCCAGAGGCCGTATTTCAGATAGCTCGCTGGAAAATGGAGACACAAAAGAAAAATTCCAGCGAGGTGACTGTGTCTTATTCCACTGAGCTCGCTGTGAAAGTTAATTGACTGTAGAAGTGACTATAGAAACGCCTAACTTTTTTGCACCAATTCCAGTAACAAAAATAGGGTCGTAGTGATTTACCAATGACGGCTCGCAGATTCCTGCGACTTCTGCGTGCATTTTGCTGACACCAACAGTTCGTACATAGGTACTCACGCTGTGGACCACGGATTAAGTGATTTTAGGAGTGTTCGAAGCGGTTGTACAGAGATGTGTGCGAATGTCGGATGAAGAAAATAAAATACAGGTCATGATTTCTTCAATCTTTCCTACCTTCTTACATTTATTCCATCCTACTCCCACACTTTATACATTCATTTTTCTCAGTTTTCACTTCTTCTTACACGAATTCCTCCCTTTTCGATGAAGCTTTTAGGAGAGCTCAAAGTGTCAGAGAAAACTGCAAATGTTCCATCTCAAGAGTATATGCACCGGAGTTTCGCTAACTCCTTGAAACGTGAGCCCCTGAGGTAAAAAGGAATCTACGGAATGTTATGTCCGTGGAGCCAGATTGGAGAACTGAACCTTTGCTTATCACATGTACAGTAAATGATCATCGAAAAGATAAAGCTCTTCTTCAGTCTGAAATGCAGAGGATACTGTATGTCTAACAACTGAACTGCTGACCACCTTGTACTTGGACCACCCGACCCACCTTCCCGTTCGATATCAAAACTGGGCTGAACACCACCCTTTTTGATTTTCTGCCCTTGGCCAAGCAGAAAATCACGCGAAACAAACAATACAGCGTAGAATATAAATGTACAACGAGCAGTCTTTCTTTTATTATTCAGACAGATTTAAACTCGTGCTAAAGATGTACTGGCTACATCGGTAACATGTGCCCAATCAATTGGGCACTTATCCACTGACGAAATTAACTGAAGTGCAAATCTGTTGCCCTAAACTCCCTCACCACCTCACTTATGTACTACTTTCATTAACAACCTCAAAAACAGCGAGCTCGCTGAAAAAGTCAATTGGGGTGTCTGTGAAAAAGCCTAACTTATTGTACCTATTCCAGAAACAAAACAGGGTCGTTGTGATTTTTCATTGACAAGGCTCGCATAACGACTTCCACACGCGTTTAGCTATTACTGTTCGGGTCGTAAATATGCTGTAGGAACCACGCTGTGTGCATCCTCGCAAAAGTGATTGAAGGGGTGTTTGAAGCGACTGTAGAGCCCCTGTGTGAAAGTCGGGTAAAGTAAAGAAAATGTAGGTCATGATTTCTTCAATCTTTCCCACCTTCTCACATTTATTCCTTCCTACTCCCGCACTTCATACGTCTAGTTCTCTTCATGTTTTATTTCTCACACGGCTTCCCACCAACCCCCCCCCCCCTTGTTGGATACTCCGTGAGCTCTAATTGTAAGTGCTAAACAAAACTGTGAACGCACCATCTGAAGAGTATGCACGGGAGTTTCGCTAGCCCCTTGAAACCTCACCTTAGAGGCAAGAGGGAATCTAAGGAAAAACGTGCGTGCAAAGCTGGATGGGAGAATTGAACCTATGCTTATCACGTGGCATTGGTCGTTAGAAGTATGGCTCAAATCCCCTCTTTGTTTTGAAAGGCAGAGGGGTCTGCCTCTTGACTGGGCTGCTTTCCACTACTAGTTGGTTCTTTTTGCCCCTCCCATCTTGTCAGATCAAAACCATGCTGAACAACATCGTGGCCCGGTAGGAAATCGTGCAAAACAATCATCAAGAAACAGTATTTGATTATACAAAGACCCTTTCTTTTACTAACATGAAACTTTTATTGGAAACCTGAAAAATCGGCCCTCTCATTGACCACTTCATCTCTGAACCGCTATTGGGACAACTCACCGCAAAACTACCATTGTTATAGTGTAAAAGCTCGCTGGATAACAGTAACAGGCGAGCGAAAGCATCAGAAGATTTTTCCCAGTCACCTTCGACAGTTGACTAGACTTTTCTAGCGACAAAATTTTATGAAATGGCTTTTTATATACTTTCTGCTCAGTGACTGTGTTATCAGACTCGGTGTCTGGAGCAAGACGGGCTTTAAGGTGTGCTCGAGCGTCAATATTCTGTTCGACCACTGCTGAAAAAAGGAGTCTGCCCAGTGACTGTGTTAACGGACACAGTGACTGGAACTTTGTAACTGAAATTGTTTCTGTTCAAGCAAACGCATCCACCTCGCTGGAGTCCAAACGCCTCATTGTAAAATCTCGCTGGAAAACGCTTCTGGAATACAGTCTTCGAACCCGAGTTCTGCGCGACATGAAAAAGATGTTAAAAGATTATGCTAGTCTACTTTTTCCTCAAAGGTTAGCAACACGCCGTTCGTTTTAAAAACCAATCAGGAGCGGGAAAGGACGCACGGCTAACTTAATCCGAGATTCACTAAATTTGAATTTACCGCCAAAAAATGGGTGGGCGGGATACTGTAGATACTCAGGTTCGCTAACCATACTTTACCCTGTGCGCGATGGTTGTCCGCTAGAAGGCGGGAAAGGAGGCACGGCTAACTGAAACCGAGATTCACTAAATTTGAATTTCCCGCCAAAAAATGGGTGGGCGGGATACTGTAGATACTCAGGTTCGCTAACCATACTTCACCCTGTGCGCGATGGTTGTCTGCTAGAAGGCGGGAAAGGACGCACGGCTAACTTAGTTAAGATGACGTCACTAACGCTTAAGAAATCCAGATACATACTGGGGGTCACCACGACCACTTACAGGTGTTTTTGCAACTTTTTATGACCCAAGTCCATAAATGGGCGGTCCCACGGGTGGGACTGCCGTCCAACAGCAGTCCCACAGGTGGGACTGCCGCTTAACAGAGGTCCCACAGGTGGGACTGCCGCCCAAACTAAGGCTCCTGGGATGGGCTTGCACTTCCGTTCTCTAATCGATCGTTTTTAGTATTATATCTGCCCTACATTAATGTACATTTTCAGAATCACACAACCAGAATTTTTTCATTGCTAAATCGCCTCACTTCACTTCTTGTGAAACTTCACAAAACAGTCTCCCCCTTCTCGAAGACACAAAGCCACGTTACATTTCGAACACCACACCGCAGATTTCCCCACTTTGCAAAATGCGCATTTTTGTCTACAATCCACTCTCGCACCTTTTTCGGCACCTTTGTTGGCCCGTCTCATTTCTGGAAAGTGGTCGACTCGATCGCACTGCCCTTCTCCAGGAACTGCGCATAATGAAACTGCCATTCGACGAGAGTAGGTGGTCATTTTTGCCAGCTCCGTTCTCACAATCGAGATGAATTCTTTCAGATCTGAAAAACAAGTTATCCCATGATTTATCACACATATGTGTAATCAATGTTATGACTTACCTAATTTAGGCGATTCTCCTAACCGCATCAAATCACCATGACGAAGGATAGCTGCGTTCCTAACAGCCAGCTGCAAGCCATAATTGAACAAGTACACGTACCTGAAACTAAAAACAATGAAAATTGGGGCAACAAAAAAACGGAAGCACTCACCACCGCCTGCTTTTCAGCGAATAGTCGTACATCGCTCTAAAAAAATCGGATTTGTCGACTCCGCCCATATTTTGATTGTATTCAGTAATGACTGCTGGGCATGGTACCATAACATGCTCCTTCTTTGATTTATCGTATCGTTCAACCTATAGTGCAAATGGGCATTGCTGTAGATCACAAGCAGCAGTGAAGAATGAGGAGATATTACCTGCCCAACGGGCTCCACTCCTATGTAATTAGAACACAAGGTAACGCATTTGTTGTCCTTCCAACGGACCAGGACCACATTTCCATCGCTTGATACGGCCGAATCGATCTCACCACGATTTTTCATATCACTTTCTTTTTTCAATGGCACCCCACTAATTCGATTGTTATCGATCGTCCCAACGAATAAATGGCCAATTTTTGACAATTCCTGCTCAGAAAGTCTTTGTGAAAAGGTGTCTTCATGGAAAAGAGAAAATACTAACCTTTGGTTAGTTAGTAGGTTTGGAAGTTTCTGGAATTTGTTGACGATCATCCAAATTTTGGAGACCTTGTCCGACTTCAATATCCGATTCTCCCGAATGGTCTGATTCTTCTTCAAGAAATCGATCGATTGGCAACTGATTGATGACTTCAGGTAGGGCCTGGACTCCTTCACTTCCCGAGTCTGGCCCATCCTGCTCTGATTCTCCGTCATCGAAATCCGAGTCCTCATTTGCTAATATATCGATAACATCTGTACCAGGAATTTGCTCCCGTCGATAAGGCATTATCTAAAATGTAGCGGGAGTGAGTAAAACAACGATACATCGGTTGGTATAGCAACAAAAGTCAAATATTTGACCTAAGAGTCGAGCAATAAATATAAAATGTCTTACTTGGACGTCAAAAATGTATTGCAAAATCGATCAAATTTTCCTGATTTGTGACCGAAATCAAATCCTCTTCCCACTAAATTGAAGCCAAACAATTCGAAATATCACTCCTCGCGAATATGCACCACTATCTAAACGAAACAAAAACGATACAGAAGAAGCTACGAAAATATTTTGTGAAAACTAATGTGGAGGGGGTTATCACGGCAGTCCCACTGGGGGGACCAATTATCGATTACTGATTACCTTTTACAGTGGCTACATATCGGAATTATTTTCGCCGAAAAACATAGACACCAATCGACGAAACACATCAACAAAATGACAGCCTCCAAAAAATTGTCTGGCAGGATTTCTGGCGGTTACTGTAGAGCACAGATTTAGGGACCATTTTGTATTGAGCATAGCAACCCAATGCGCGACGATGGTAACATAAGGTTTCAGATTTACTTAGAAAAGGGTGCGCACACATGCGCAAAGGTGGAATTTCGCTGCTGCGTACTTCAAAAAGGCGCCCAGACAAATTACAAAAGTTGGTCCCGCCGGCGGGACTGCCGTGGTTCCGGGGGGATAGTCTCAAAAATTGCCCCCCAAGGGGTTCCAAGTATACTACTGAAGTCATGTAGCATTGGATGAGAAAACAAGCAAGATCGCCAGCAACGCCCCAAGGGCGACGCAACTGTCAAATACATCAACAGCAAGAATGAGAGCGATGACAAAAGGCCGCTACAGCTCAAGCTTCTCTGGAATTGGATAGTGTGGTACTGCAGTCGTTTAGTCTCACAATCAGTAGGCCGAGCCTGCCTAGTCGTCATTAGGACCTAAAGATTACGACATTGTCAGTCGCTCTAGCCTCGACAGTAACTGTCTTGGCCTTCGCTATGGAGCAACAGTCTGGGATGCCCGTATTTCCCAAAATGACTTTTTCTCACAAAGATCTTTGCTATTTTCTCACTAAGACTTCCTGAGTCCGTGCTGAGATCTTAGTTAGAATTAACCTAGATCTCAGTCAGAAGAGGGGAGCCCTGCACAGAATTGGCGGCCGTCTTTCTAAGATCTTTACTTTTTCCTATATTCAAATTCTGGTCTTTCAGATTTAAGAAGTGAAGGCGGAATTCTTTACTGATGTTGCATCAAAGCAGTGCGACTCAAAGTTTTATCAAATGTTTTTACAAAGGCTCGCCATAATCATTGTATTTGGTCTCAGCCGTTTTTGTTCGTTGCCGTTCATTCTCAGCTTTATTTCTACCATCCGTTTATACAATCCTGATAAGCCGAACTTGAATTTCTGTTTTTGAAATGCCGCGCGCGTTACTGGGCCCTTTCCAACGAAGTCCAATCGTCCGCTGGTCATTTGCAATCCTTTCTTCAGCACGTACCCATGAAATGATGACTCCTCCATCGACCGTCTAGAAAATTAAAATATCATCGACTTACAGTGTGAACTAAAAACATAAAAACTCTGTTTGATTAGATGCCCCGATGATAGGTACCCTTCATGCGACTCTGAGAAAAGCCCCTGATTTGTATACGGTATTTTGAAGATGTCACCCTCAGCCCCAAACATGTCTGGTTTTTTGGAATAACAAAACTTACTTCTCTTTTTTGAGATCGTTTCCAGCACAAATTTATTGACTACCTTCGACCCAGTTGACGTTTTCCGATAATTTTCTGAGTGGCTTTTGATAACATCAGTGGCCTAGCCATGCAACTCGCTTCGTTTGATGGAAACCCTCATTTTGACTATCCTGCGTTTCAGAATATCTAAAAGCAGAAGCTCCTGTATTCTTTTGGGTGGTCTGATAGAGACGGAGAGAAAGCGAGGAAACAGACCAGTCTGTCTGGCGAAGATGCTGTCCCAACCAAATACGTCATATTATTTTTTTGAAATGGATCGACCAGATCGGATCGGGATTCGGGGACCAGGTTTAGGGTAGGATCAGCCGATGCTGGGATGCCTTTTCTTCTAATATGAGCTCATATTGATACCCCACGGTACTCACGTTTAACTATTTTATTGCAAATCGGATCGTTGTAATTCGTTCGATCATTTCGATCCGAAATCGTGACGTGAAAATTCGACGGAGCATCCCACATCAGCCAATAAATGGCAGGCCGACCAAACTGTTGAATTGGCAATTCTTGGTTCATCGTTTTCCGTGTCGATGTCAAGATCTCCCCGAATATGCAGACTATTCGGACGTTTCGTGCTCCAACTAATCTTTTGTAAAGCCTAGGAACAACTTTTCTAAGTAAATGTGGAAATAAAACTCAGAAAATATTGAGAAATTTGTAAAATACTTACAATGACGAAAGAAAATAGCTTCAGCAAGTTGCTTACCATGAAAATGGTTAAATTTATCTTCCGGTTGCCATTCCACGCGCAATGGACATAATCTGGCACAGAAAAGGGACGTAAACTAAATCGATCGAGTCGGCGTAAATGAAAAATAATAGCCAACTATCGTTTTTCAGCCAACGCTCGCATAAGGTTTTTGAATTCCGATCGCGCGTGGGCGGAGGTTTCCCGTGGGTCGGACTAAAAGCCGCTCCCGCTCCTACCGCTCCCGCTCCTGAAAACTAAACCCCGCTCCCGCTCCTCGAGCTAAACACCGCTCCCTATACTCACGTGCTAAACAGGCCCGCTCCTAGACTCACCACCCCGCTCCTTTGTATAATCAATTAATTAACAGCTGATTGTTTCCTTCTAAAATAACAACATGGAAACGTAAAATAAGGCATTCCTTATGTAAAGTTCTAGAGTAAAAAAAGCCAGTCCTCAGTTTTAGACATGACATGGAAACACCCTGGGCAACAGCAAAGACAAAGCAAACAGCAAATTCTAAAATCACAAAAATGCAAAATGGAGATAATTGTCATAGATCATGGACATTTTCGTTTAATAAAAGTAAATCGCCAAGACAAAACTAAGTCGTTGCCGTAAGTTCGCCAAAGTTGAAGTATTGAACGGAACCATTCGAGATTCGGGATATCCGCTTGAGTGGAACCACTCGGCGTTCTTCAAACGACGACCCATCTAAAGGCGAGCCAAGCTGCGATAAGCAGCTGCCAATATCGAAAGCGCCGCTTCTGGAGTCCCCAGGAGACAAGGCGAAATGACTGCGCCTATGGATCTGATCTTTACCCGAGCATATGCGATTCGAACACGAATTGTTGAATTCGATTACCCAAATGTGCGAGAAATGCTGGAGTATCATGTCCATTGGATCGCCATATGTGTCGTAAGTCGATGGTCCGCGTCGAGTGACTTGGGCAGCAATGACTGGATCTGTCAAAATGATGTGATTAATCAGGCGAAACTTGCCGCTGTCGTATTGACCACTTCGACCCAGAAGAAGACATTCGTTTTCTTTGGTTTTAGTACAGTACCTTACCTAACATGACGCTTCGTACAATACCGCGTAAATTTCTATCCATAAACGTTAAAACAAAAAATTACTAAAATTACTTATATCACTAAAACCCGCTCCTGCTGGGGAGCGGGAAAGTACGGGGAGCGGGGTTTAGTTTTTAGGAGCGGGAGCGGTAGGAGCGGGAGCGGCTTTTAGACTGACCCGTTTCCCGTCGCCCGAGCGTCTGTCTAGGCGACCAGCTATTTGTCACCCATTAAGACTTCCGCAAACTCGTTTACTGAATAGATTTCATGAAATTATGCCCGGGTTTTCTTTTTATAAAAGCAGCTGCGAAATACAATAAATTTTACTATTAAAAAAATTTTCTTACACCAGTACGGTCTAGATGTTCATTGGGTGCTATATATATGATGAATTTTTTATTGCTTGCGGCAATCGCTGTATCGTGCTTTAGCATAGAATAAAACGGGATGTGCTGACTGAAAATTCGTTGGCATTTGAGCATTATTAAAATAAAGTAGACTTAAAAAGCGAATTGAAAAAGCGGAAACCGGGAAAATTGCAGATACAGTACGCCTAATGTTGCATACTTATTGAAAGCATTACAGTCATTTCTGCAAAAGTGAAGGTCTTGCGTAGATCTTGTTGAGAACTAGGGAAGAAGTCTGAGAAAACGTATGTAGTTTTTTCCACGGTATATTCTCACCAAGATCTTTCTAGGCGTCGTGTTCTTACCCAGGGCTTGCCAAGATCTTTGTCAGAAATGTCCTTATCGCAGATCTTTCTGAGAAAATAGCAAGATCTTTATGAGATTGCACCCTCATGCTAAGATTTTGCTCAGACTGGGTGAGAAATGAGTAAGATGGGAAATACGGGTGTGCATGCAATTCTGGAAGTCACTCGCCATTCAGTGGATATGCCGAGTCGCGGGGGTTATTTGATTGGTCATTCGATGCCAGTTTTCAAGCAAAAAGAAGATCCAAATCTGATTCGACAAAGGCCTTGCCTCTCATTGTACCCTGAGAATAGTTCAAGCCCGATTTTCGTAGCCAATTGGTGGCCATTACTATGAATATGGTCTATAGTAAGATAGCAAGTAGCCTCGATGAAGATGGTGAAGCTGTCCGCTATATCAAGTCAATCGCAAAAACCTATGGTCATGACTCTGATTGTGCCGCCTGCACAGTGAGGAGGTTGTTACTATTTGATAAAAAAGGACTGTAAGAAAATTAGCTTGTTTGAACACGCTAAAGCCCGGGGCTGAGGATTACGTTTTGGTCGCAGATTTGATCTGTTTTTTGTTTGTGTTTGTGTAACCTAGTTTACTGGCCCAGCCTAATATGGACACAGTGAACGGTTACACTCAACAAGACTGCTTACCCAAAGACCGAGTTGGATAAGGACGGAATCGGCGTCCACTCGAGGCACGGAACTTGGTCCAAACCGACAACGGGCAATCACACGAAATCTTTTACTGCGGCCGACGCACAAGTGAGAAATACGAAGATCACGAATGACTACGACGAACCAGCGAGTGACTGCAACTCTACTACTGACTGAGCATGGCAGAATGGGCTCCTTATATACATTTCTAATACACATGGGTATAGGGCGCAACCAGTTTCCTAACCTAACACAAACGACCTGATCTTACACACCCTAGAAATTCCTAGGTCGCCCACCAAGTTGGGCGATATGCAAATCACACCTACATACTAACCAAGGGGGGTTCGATCCCCCCCCCCCACGAACAACTTTTTTTCCACACCTAAACCGGCCCCCCCCCATTATCCAAAGTCCCCCCCCCCTCCCCAAACACCCGCCGCGCTCCCCCATCCCCCCTCCCTTTTTCCCCCCCCCCCCCCCCCCCAACACCCCCCCCCCGAGCCGCAGGGAACCGCCATTTGCTAGACTTTTGCTTTCGTATCAAGTAGATAGGACCGCAATTGTTATATGAATATGCGCTGTGCAGTATTGATTGTTTGTCCAAGAGCCAAGCTCCATGTACCTTGTTTGGTGTTTGTGGGATCCCCTAAAAGTCAGAGTATGGCTCTCAGGGGTGCCCATAATGTTGCGTCGTATATTGAATGTATGTGTCTTGGTTCCTAGTTTGGGCATTAGTCGACAGTTCGAGGGCCTTGTCTCAGGACAGGTCCAGATCAACTTAAATTATCAGAAACGTCAGTTCCGAAATGGCTCGGTAGCCCAAGGCTGCGATATTCCATCCAGTCAGGGGCCTCATGGGAGGTCTGAGTCCCCATTGAGTGAGATAACCTGAAGGCAAAGAAGACCTCGGTGAAGAGCGACTTCCTGATTTCGTCGAGACTTCTACCGACCGGTGGACAGTAGGAGTCCACAATGGTAAGCAAGATAGCCATGTAAGGGTGTGGCTATTCGAATCATGACCTGCAGTCATCTGGGATGGCGAGTCATGATCGCATCAACCGTTCGCATCAAACAAAGCTTTCCTCAAACACTGCTGACACACTCACAACTTCGCACCAGTAAATAAGATTGGCATGCTTTTCTAACTAGGTCAAACAAACATCTTCTCACGACATCCTACTCAAGGCACATGCCAAATATAGCTTTTTATCTGTACCTACCCATACCCGCTGGACGACCTGTGTACCCGTACCCATACCCGTACCCGTCGCCTCTTACCCAAACTCGTACCCATACCCGCTGGGTACGGGTGGGTACGGGTATGGGATGCGTGAGCAACCCATGAATGAGCTCTCACATGAATGCACATCTGCGAAAGTTTCTGTTTCACCTATTAACAGTATTAATAGTTGCTTTATCCATTGTATTTGAGACGGGAACGACCTATTGTTAAAAGCTAATCGATACCAAACGGATTTAGGGCAATAACAACAGGAACAGAAAACATGGTGAGTCCGATTTCCGTCATGAAATAATATCCTGAAATACGAAAATTCTGCCTAAAGCAGTCAAATTTCGAGCCATGATCAAGGTCGAAATTATTTCGAGCTTTCGGACGATATCGGAGTCGAATCGAAAACTTTGCGGAGGCTGGTCAGCAAAGTCGGATTAGAAATTTTATGGTACTGTATAACGAAATGAAGGCTTAATAAATCATACAGAAACAGAGCCCGGCCGTCTGTTTCCTGACTGTTGTTAGGCCACATACCCTTGTTCCTTCTCGATTCACCTAATATTCAACTCAGCATGGGTCTTTATAGAATAGCATGCGACGCTTTCTCGTTGAGGGTCATAACAACGGGTCACTCGCTCATGACGATAGAGCGGATTCCATGATCGGCATATGTCATCAAGCACTCACCATTTGTAGAATGGCACGCTGATATTCGAAGAGAGCGCAACAGGACCTCACGAGGGAGCTTCAACGACAGAGCTATTGGCCGCCTAGTAAGTATGTATAGTGTTCGTGTTCTCAGTCTCAAGAGACCAAACTGGTGCAAACTACTTTCTGTCTTTGATGCAGTCTAAAGTACACAGTAGATACTATACTGCAGTAAGGTGACCTCAAAAATTTTTGTGCAATCGCCATTGCCTTTGCATTTTTATTAGCGCTGAGAACTTTTCTAACATGGGGATACTTCGAGTTGGCGTAGCTCCTTGGTCGTACCTCAGACCGGAATGTTATCGAAATTGTGGTCAAACGTGCGATGCTGGTGTGGAACTTGATATTCTGGACACCCTCGCCACCATGGCTGGCTTAACCACGAAATTAATGATTTTAAAAGAGTCTGGTTGCGGTAAAACTTTATTAAAGAGCAAAAATGGAAGTTGAACTGGCCTGTTTGTAATGATAATCGTAAATCAAATTGATATAACAGGAAATTTATGCGATATGAAATATTGGCACAATTTCAAGATTCTTTTTCAACAAGTTGGCCAGTTTGGCAATATCGGGAGCAATTTGTAAGATAAACTCCAAAACCAGTCCCCTTATCATGCTCAATTCGCTCCATTTAAAAATAGGGTTTGGATAGTTTATGCCCTGACATTTATAATTTATTTCAGTTTGGTTATGTTAAAGTCTTATATTATATTTTAATTGCATGCAATATTCCGATGTGTGTTGCGGATTTATGAAGCACATTTTGCTTAAATTAATTTGGCCAATGTGGCTGCTTATTTTTAAATCTTTTATTATTTTTCACAGCACTTACATTCTGTCAGCCGTTCTCTATCTATTTCCAATCTATAAGCCATTCTTGAACAATGACGAGTCGGACAAACAAGACATGGAACGTGAAATTCGCTACCGGGCTCATAGTCAGTGCCACATCAAAGTACCCTTTGCATTGTCCCGTCGTTTCCAGATCTCATTTTTCAGAGGCGTTTGTCTGTGAAATTAAGTTTCTGACGGTTTTTTCATTGGTTCGTGTCTAGATTAAAATAAAACTTACGCGTATGCCCTGCGTTGCTTGACCTTGACTACTGATACGCCTTCAAATGCAGTCGTTTATTCCAAGCAGCTGCCACAAGCGATCGCTTGCGTTTCCCACCTTTAGCCACCTCCCCGTCTCATTAACACCCATGCATTACCTTGTTTTCTGTTAGGGAATAAATACTCGGCTTTCGTTGGGAACGCCCTGCAACGTTCTTCTTTGGTCGGTGTTTGGGAGAGAAGACGCAACCAGCACTTTCGTATTTCATCCTTCCTGCAGGAAATGGCAGTCCCATCACAAATCACTAAGTCTGGTTTGCTAAAACAAAAGAGAGATGCTGTAAAACTAGCCCCCGAAGAAGACACGTGAAATACCTTTTGCACTGGTTACATTGAAAGCCAATACTTTCGTTGTATCTCAATAAAGAAACAAATCCAAGCCACGCCCGGTAAAGAATGTGGTATGGTATAGGATCCCATCCGTTCTGCCTGTAAAACATGAACAGAATTTTTTGCGATATACAGTCGAGTCCGCTTAGTATCACCAGCCCCGGACGGGAAGCAAATGTGACAATATCCGGAATGTGACTTAAAACCGGAGTACACTCTAAGATCGCCAAACCTGAATTTTTTGCGTTTTCTCGCTTTATCATACCATTTTCGTGTGTTCCTAACCATTTAAAGGATGCAACGCTTTTTTCGAACAGATTTTGTAATATCAAACAGGGTTGAATAATGCGAGTCAGTCAAATCAAAGCTGAAGCACAAGGTGCCATGCCCCAAAAAATTTATGTGACACTGAGCGGACTGGGCCAGATTCAGTGTGATAATGAGCGAACTCAAAACACACACAAAGTATAGGGAAACGATTTGGGACTTTAAAAACCTGTGATAATAACCAAACTGTGACATTATCCGGTGTGACTATAAGTGGACTCGACTGTACCTGCAAGATTTCACTCGTTCATCATAAATTGCGGCCAATGGCGATGCTTCGCGTTCAAACTGGACAAGGTACTCGACCAAAAGCCTGTACTCGACCATTCTTTTTACCGTTACCTTAATCAAGCCGTGACTACTTCCATCGAAACGGACGTGACATCGACAAGGGGCCCTTGCGCACCTTAAACAGTAAAAGAAGGAATTATCAGCACGAACACATTATTGTTAAATACGAGACTGGCGCCATCGAAGCTAGGAAGCTGGTCGCTTGATGCATGTTTATGGCAGAAGCAGATCTCCTATTTGCGGATAACATCCGCAAATAGGAGATCTGCTTCTGCCATAAATGCTGTTGGAATGCTATTCGCGAACACCATGTCCGTCTTCTTTACCGAGAACATTCTAGAAAGAAGTTAGAGATCACTGCTTCTACTTAAAATAATCTCTATACTGTGGCTGCAATTCTGCACATAAGTGTCTCATATTTCAACAAGAAAATTAAAGAAGAAAATGTAGTTCTATAGTTCGCCAGGTCGAATAATTAGTCAGTCACTTAGTTATTTACACGACAGTCAAAATAGGAGGTACACATAACCCCGCATGTGATTACAAATTTAGACGGGCATACATACCTTGATTGTGCTTGTAGCTCAGTCTACAATTCATCTACATTATACTCATCAGACAAAAATTACCATCTAATAACGAGCAAATTCTGCGAGTAATTGCATGGAAATCCATGCGAGGAACCTAAGTTTTCCTAAATCTTTGACGCCCGCTGCTTATATCAAGAAATATGCGCTGGGCGGACGCCCACGGAGTGCGCTTCCGCGGGGCTCCGGCGGCGCCGCTCACCTACGCGGACCTGATGTTCAGCGCTGCCGCCGACCTACGTCAGCGTGTGCAAAAGATACCTCGTCCTTTCCAGATCTCATTTTGCAGAGGCGTTTGTCTGTATAAATAAGTTTCTGACAGTTTTTTCCCTGGGTTGTGTCTGGATTATAATAAAAATTACGCGTATGCACTGCGTTGCTCGACCTTAACTACTGATACGCCTTCAAATGCAGTCGTTTATTCCAAGCAGCTACCACAAGCGATCGTTTGCCTTTCAGAAACGAGATAGATATCAGGCTCTTCACCCAACTTGAAAGAAAGGGGCAAGCTTGCATAGTTAAGCGGTCATTCATGTTAGCCAGGAGCTGCTCATGTTACCGGGGGAACTGCTCATGTTAGCGGGGGAGCTGCTCATATTAGCGGGGAAGCTGCTTATGTTAGCGGGGAGCTGCTCATGTTAGCGGGGGGAGCCGCTCATGTTAGCGGGGGAGCTGCTCATGTTAGCGGGGGGAGCTGCTCATGTTAGCGGGGGAGCTGCCGCTTTGCTACGAGAACGGTTTGAGAAGTGGCACCTAATGCAACCTTACCTAATGCACTTGCTGTGCAGAGATTTTGGCTGAACCATGACGCTGTGCACGAACACCTGCAAAAACCCCACCGACACTGGCTCGAAAGGGGAACTACCAGAAAGGGATTCTGGCCCAAACGGGCTGCCGGCTGAACCAGGATGGGGCCCTTAGAAATAATCCATGATCGAACCTAACAGACATTTCTTCCCGAAGACGTTTTTTGAACTGATCATAAGCGGCAGCGACAAGTTCTGCGATGTCTTATGTCTGTTGTACTGTTGCGGTGGTTGACATTTTAGTTATGGACATAGAGTTAGTTGCACTTCAAGACTACATATATCATTAGCTATAGTAGGAAAAATACGCAATACGCAAACTTGTATGCATACGTTGTGGAAAACGTAATTCGCGCATTACGCAATACGCATACGCATTCAAGAGACTTTGCGTATACGCATACGCATTCAAATTATGTTTATTTACCAACCGTTATAGTGTCCCTTCATGGATGCAGACGCATAGCAGTTACCTTAGGACGAAGAGGACAAACTCCCTACTTCTATGCATCAAAAGTTTACCTGATTTCTGTCCTAACCAATATTTTGAACTCTTCAGTTTGAAGATTTATTGCACATAACTATTCTTGTTATCTAATAAAATTTCGATCTAGTAACGCTAGCAAAGGGAAGAGTTTTGCGCATAATCAGGGCATCATTTCCAATACTATGGGTACTGTTAGTACCTTACACAAGCCGCAAATACAGTGATGAACGTGATATAAAAATCATGGACCATAACTTTCCTGATTGATTCGAGCGAGCCCATTACTTTTTCGAACTATCCGATCTCTCTTTCATTCGCATTCTTAGGTTTTCTAGGCGTTGGTTTTTTAGCTTGTTCTTGCTTTCCGCTCACTTCATTCGTCAGCATTTGACGGAACGCTGGGACATTGTC